>PNEQ01025354.1:0-55561 GCA_003012365.1 Medauroidea extradentata | reverse complement strand
AAGTAATGTCACTTCCATCCCCGATTTCCTTTTTGGGCCTCCCCAACGTATATTATAAATAGACATGTGTCGCTTTTACATTTACTAAATAGTTTGTGCAACGCACTGGTTCAGCCAATATACAGTGCCTGGTCGCTGGAGGAAGGTGTGAACGGGCTATGCTCCAATCCTACAACAGAACCTGTGCCCAGCGCAGTTCCAGCTCACCGCTATTCGTTGTTATGCAGGTTGCCTAGATGCCAGGCTCCCGCTTGCTCACAGCCGATGATTGCCGAAGTGGACTTTGATTATTTCAGTGGCCCAATTTTTGTGTCCATGACTGTACATCTCCTTTAACTTCGTTGGAATATTTTATTTAATCGCTAGATTTCGTTATATTTTAGTATTTTCATTGCATTACCTTTGACCAGGACATGACTAAAAACTATATGTATGAAAACTTATAGCAGGAATTCAATTTTTGGCGTGCTTAGAAAGACAAATATTGACTTTTCAAAAACTTGTTAAAAAATGCAGACGATTTTTTTTTTATTTCCCAACAATGGCCCAGATACAAGGTAATTGTTATAAACATCTGTTTACTGCGAATTTCAACGTCTGAACGTAAACTTAATAATGTTTTGTTAAATTAATATTACATTAACATACTGCTTTTAGCCTTAAAATTTAACCTTCTAAGATGTGATAGTTGTCAATAAGGAATGAAAATTTGGTTAACAGCAAGAGAACCACGTGAAGCAGTATTAAAATAAAACCAATCGAAATATTATTTACTTGCTTGCGTGAGAGAAAAGTTCAAAATCAACTCTGAAACTATTTCTTCTAGATAAACACGGAAAGGCGTATGTAAACTGAGCGAAAGGCGTTTCAAAGAACGTAGTTGACAGTTGGGAGGTGATGTTATCGAACCTCGCCTTGTCGGTGTCTTGTGTTTGTTATTCGGTACCCGAGTCTTATATTCACAAGCGCCTTCTCCTTTTCGTATAGAGAAAAATATAATTTTGTTTCATTTTCCACTGTGCAAAAAGAAGTCGACCGTTCTGGATTGACGTTGTTTTAACTATGGGCCCATGACTATTCTTACTAAAATCAAACCATATATTTGGTAAGTAAGAAATTTACGCAGTATCAAATGTATACACGTCTCTTTTTAGGGAAATTCATGTTAAATTATACGATTATCATAAATAGCGTCTTACTTTAAACGCTTTTATCTTCACACTATGCTTTCTGTGTGTAATTATTTTGGTCTATAGCTGAAATTATTTTGTTTTACCCTATTGGAAGTGCACGCATATTCAGTAGCCTCTGAGATATTTCCTTAGTCAAAGAAGGATTTAAAAAAAGTATTACTCTTACTACAGCTACACATAGTGGAAGATTCATTGCCTTAGTAATAAAGACTTCATGAGCAAATTTCGAAATTACTTTCATCGAACAGTAAGATCCGAAATGGAGTTCTTTAATAAAGGTTTTCAGCTCCTTGTCATATCAAGCAATAGTGTTTGTCAGCTATAAAACGCCATAAAGGATTTTAATTTTTTAAAAATCAATTTATAAAAATTGATGTAACAACAGATTAACTTAATCCCCCTTAAGAGCGCGTGGTAGATAAATAAACTGTGGAAACATCAATTGATTTATACGCTTCTTTCGAAGCCAATAAGGATAAAATAATCAATGGCAATCCTAGATAATGGTATTTGCTAACTTTGTGAGTAAATATTTATCCAGAATTACTAATTCGTTAGCGTGATCTCTTGCGCCGCAGTTAAATGCACGAGGTTCCGGCGTCAGAGATTGTAACTAAGAAGTTCGTAACAGTGGAAACAATTTTGCTTAAAACGTTGACTAAAACGATTATCTAGGATTGCTATTGGCTGAAACTATTGTCTGGGATTACTATTGTTTAATTTTCGCCAATTGGCTTCAAGAAACCTACAGTTATAGATTAATGATTTTAGCATTGAATTATGTACCACGCCCTCTTAAGCAATACCTTTTACTAGATAAAAGATAAAAAATATAATTTATGCCATGCATATAAACACTAATCTTCGTGCCGAATAAGACTTTCTTAAAATAGTTTAATAAGTTTGAATATATATATATATATATATATATATATATATATATATATATATATATATATATACATATATATATATATATATATATGCATGTCTAATGTGTGTATGTTTATACGCGCACGTAAACACACTCGCAAAAGACGATCCGGATTTAATCCCAGGCTGAATCGGATCCGATTTTTCGTTTTCGCACGTGAGTTAGGGAGAGTGTTGACAATTGTGTTGTATATTCAGATTTTGATCATGACCGTTATTTATAAAAAAAAAAAACAAGTGATATACATTAAGTGCGTTTGTCTAGTCATGACAGGAATTCAAGTAAAAAATTGGATATGTTCATAATAATTATGTGACTTCGGATACATGGAGATTGATTTGGTTTGAGGTATATTTCATTGACTTTTACTTGTGTTTTAATAGTATGTTCCAATGGAGTTTTGTGTGTATTGCCTGACTGAGTAATATGTCTGGTGTAGTACAAGTGAGTAATGAAGGTGCGTTTGTCTAGATGAAAATTGGGTTTTGTTTGATGGATGAAAACGAAATGTAGGTTTGTACGTCTTAGAAAAGTTTAGCGAAGAACTAATATCTACTATGTTTTGACTGACATGAATGTACTGGAGATGATACTACCGTATATATCATGTGCCAGCTAATGATATTTGGTATAATAGGGACGGCTTTTGGTTGTGTTAAGTTATATGATTGAAAGTTGAAGTTTATATATTCATGTGGTATGGTTATCCGATTTAACATAGAAAATATGTGATGATATTTACTTAACGTAAAGTAGCGAATAGTTTATTATGTGACCTGTCTCGGTTAGTTAATTAATGCTGAGATAATATTGAAGTGTATGTTATGAATGGATGATAAAATTCTTGAAGAAGTATGGTTGTTTTGTGCATACAAATCTTAAATGATAAGCTGATTGTAGCTTTGCCCTTTCTTGATAATTAAGTAGGTAAACGAATATTACAAGTGATGCTGGGTTAAGGTGCTAGGTAGCACTAACAGTAGGATAGATAGTAAGTAATATTTGACTGATAGGTCTAGATGGTTACATAAAAGATTGAAGACGAAACTATAGATAAATATTGTGGCTATGTGTACTGATAACTGTATGGAAGGTATGTTAGTTCGACATGATTTCGAGCAGAAACGTAATTATAGATGTGTTCTTTAACGTTTCGTATTTTTTTATTGTTTGTCATGTCCAAAAACGAAACAAGAGTTAAAGGTGAATATGTAGGTAATAAAAATAATTATGAATAACAATGATAACATATTTATATAGTAGAAGGTAAGTTAAAAACAAAAGTGATGAACTTGTGAATAAGAAAAGACTTCGCAGGAAGAAAATGTCTTATGCTGTATGAAATACAACGGTTTCGCATCAGTGGTCTAAGTGTGCGACGATCTTCTTAACACAGACAAGACTTTTGTTGAATTTGAAGACAAGTTAGCTAAAAAGACAAGTTTGGATTTCTAGTGTTGGCAAAAGACTGAGCCCAACATATGGGACGGGGCAGAAAGCTTTGATCAGTCTATCGTATGTGCCCGACCATGAGTCATGTTAAGCTTAATTTTTTACACAATATTAAACACGGTTTTTACCAAGTGGGATATTGGTTCGAACCTCCGTGCACGCATCAGGAAAAATGCACGCTACTTGTCAGAATTTAAAAATAAATTCTACAGTGTATGAGTTTTTCAAGCCAAGCAGCCGTTTGTAAAATATAGACTTGTAAATTCGCAAAGTTATAAGTTTCAATATTCTCCACTACATATATGTAACTAGCTGGTCAGAGCTCTGTGAGTGTCTTGACACGTTCACACCCGGCCCGCACCCCCCTCCCTTCCTAAGCCCACCTGACACCTTACCGGCCATAGGTGTAGTGTGATCAGACTCTGTCTCTCTCTATCTCTATCTCTATCTCTATCTCTATCTCTGTCTCTCTAGCACACACGCTTCCAGCAGCCTCGTCGCGAATGAAGTAAATGTATTTTAATTTGCTCGATCTGAATTATTTTTTTTAATAAAATTGTGATGTCAATGAAAATAATCAAATATACGTGTTAGTCTCTTCTAAAAATATTATTTTTTCGCAATTGTTAACCTAACATATTAAATTACATAAAAAAAATCGTATTTTGGAAGCACTTTTGTAATTCATGGTGGTTAAAATATGATGGACTCTGATATTAATGTGTAAGATAAAAATGAATCATAGTTATGTTTAAATAGAACAAAATACTGAAGACTCTTCTTACGTTTTTTGTTGTACTGTAATTTTTATCATGAAATTTATGTTTTTGCCTGACAACGATATGTAGGTTGGAAGGAGGGGTCGTGTAGTTAAGACGAGCAAAGTAGAAATATCTGTTATGTACATTAGTTATACATTGTTGGTTAATCTAAATAGGTTTATATAATTTTTTACGCGTGGAATCGTTAAGAATGGTTAGGGTGAGAGAGAGATTTTTGTTAGAGACCAACATCGAAGTCTTTAGCACTGGAAGAATGGTTAGGTTTTAGTCTGACTGTGAGATAGGAACTTGATAGGAAATAAAGATGTATTTGAACTGTAATACATACGGAAGAAACTCTTAAAGGTATGAAATAATAAAATTGAGTTCAAATTTACATGCTATTAATAAAAGTGAATGAAGAAAAGACCGGTAGCTTTACATAGTCATTTTTATTTTCGCTCATTAGAATAATGTATTTTACATACACGTTGCGCATCGTATATGATGTTTGTTGATGGTGAAAAATGAACGTCTATACTGGACGAGGTCTTCCATGTGTACAAGACAGAGTAAAATATTAGGTACAGGTTTAGTCCATCGTCATAACAATACGGCAAAATCAATTAATATCAGCGAAATATCGTAATAATTCCTAGTTTAAGAAAGCAAATGTCAATTTACAATCGAAGTTAGTTTCATTATAATGCCAACGTAGTTTACTAATTTAATGAGCTGGGCATAAGAAAATTTTATTTTGTACTAACTTTTGCATTCGTTTCAAAACTCGTTCAAATTATGTTTTTCTGTTTTTAAATAATTAATCAGCTACGAAGTAACGAAATGGAATATTGTCCGTAATAAATTATTTTACTTTCAATAGTTACTACGGGAGGAATTTTGATAAGAAAAATCAATTTAATGATTATCTATCAACAAGTGGCCTTTATCAGCAAGAAAACGCTGGAAATCAACGTTGAAGTTGTTGGTCTAATAACATTACCAGGCGTGTGTCAACTCCGTGTAACGGGCAGCCGTAGGCGTACTTGAATGTTTATTTTTAATAGATTGAACCAATCCATTACAGTGTTTCGTGTCTGGTATTCACGTTGAAAAAAAAAATAAATAGAAAGGTTCTGAAATGAAAAGCGGAGGAAAGATAACGTTGCTACTTTCCTCACTCTGTTAGAGAAAGTCGACCAATTTGGACTAAGATCGTTCTGGCTGTGCTCAAGACTCTAAATCAAAATAATTAAATGAGTCAAAGGTAAACATGTCTACGGTAAGTAAGACCTTTACGCAATTTAAGTGTTTCCGCCAAATTTTATGATGTTTAATTTAAAAACAAATGTTGTGACTTGAGCTTTCGACAAAGCGGCTTGCTTAAGACAATATTTAAAATAAATATACTATATTTAATACCAGTTTTCAGTCAACCCTTGTTTAGTTAATGTGTGATTTATACGTTCTATGCGGTTATTCAGTTTATGTATATTATTTTTCATTGTATAAATCGTTATAGTAAGTATTTTATACGAACACTTTATATAAGTTTATTTTATATTTAATATTCAGAGTAATTACTTACACTGTAATTCATTTTACGGACAAGATGAAAAAAAAATTCGTATTTTTCATTAGCTATCATCACGCTTAGTTAACACACTCCGGCCTGAATCATCATATGTGTGTGTGACGTGAAGAGACTTTTGTCAGCACTTAACGTCTAGGTGTTAAGAGCTGGTAAGGTGTGACATTATGTGAGTGTGGGCAGCGCCAGAATGAAGGAGCGGGGAAAACGGGAGATCTTCGAGAAAATAGGTGACTAGCGGCAGAGTTCGGCACGATTCCTACATGTGAGTACTCTATCCACTGCAAAAACCGCGGCACCTGTATACTGCCATATACTGCCTAATAGAAAGACATCTGCACACTGTGCATATACGTTTTGTATCGAGCAGAAACACATATTTTCTGTTCTCAGCTGTTATATTTAATAATATACTACTACTATTTATAATAATATCAATGTACAGGTTAGGGAAAAAGTCGAGCACCTCAGAGAAAGATGATCACCAATTGATTAGAAATTTCAAAAGTTTAATTGGCTACCGTTTGCTGCAGTTTTTAACCTTGCTTCCTTCCTTTGTCTTGCCAAGTTCAACATGCAACGGTCATAGCTGAAACTTAATATACACCACTGTTTAAAATCGTTCAACTTGTTAACATTCCCTCTCTACAATTGGAGACTTTGACCTCACCCTGAAAGTTCAAAACCATTCCGATTTCAGATTTTTTTTAGGTGTTTATCTTAAAGGTGGACATAAACACAAAAAAAAAGATACTATCTCACTTAGACTTTATGGAAAATTTTGTGTGCGTAGGGGCATATATATATATATATATATATATATATTTGTGTCCCTGTTAGTAATATTATTTTAGGTACTCTGTCATTCTTATAATAGAGATAGCAATCAAGTTTGGTTGTTGGTACTGTTTGGATTGTTTCATAAACAATGTGTTCTCTAATTAAAGAACTACGTTACGTAGAAAGAACAAGTTCTTTGCTGCAATGGAACAAATCGTTGTAGAAAAAATCCAGATATCTCGTTGAAACAAACTGAATTGTGTTCCTGTTAAAACAAAAGCTAGGCACCTACAATAGAAATTTTTCTAAGTGTAGAGCCAAATTTTTTTCTATAATAGTTTATTGCATATTCATAAGATTTTAATTTAATTGCAGCAACCTGTAAAGAAACAAGAACTGTTAACACCTGTTAAACAATAAAATTACGAAAATATGGATATGGGGTAACATAAACATTGAAAAAAAATTCTGAATAGGATAGTTTAGTTTGATACACTAGTAACATTATTACCTTAATGCTTTTCTGAATTTTTTTTCAGACAGCAATGGACAATTTAAAAATTCACAATTTCTTGGCATCTCTCCAGCCTGTTCGCTTTTTGTGCAAGATATTTGGTCTGGAGACATTTAACGTCTTCGTGACAAAAGAAGATGGCAGAATATCTATAACCTTTAGGAGATCAAAAGCAGCTACTTTATACATCTTTATACTCATAGCAGTAGAAATTGGAGCGTCTATATGGAAGTGGTCAGACACAATACTTCAGTACAATCAAGCAGATCCCACTTTACCCCTCAGCTTACTTTTAACGGCTTTGCTTTTAGCAACTTGTGTTGTTGCACAGGTTAGTATGAATTTTAACAAAGAAGCAAGGAAGGAAATCATCAAACTCTTTGTAGAAATGGACGAGTTGTTGTTTAATTGTTTCAAAGACTACTACTTTAATTTGTCTAGACGATTTAAAACACTTTTGGAAATAGTTGTTGCTGCTTATGTGTTTCACTACTTTTTAGAATGTTGGCTTCAGTATAACAGTAAAAATCCCCTAATTTATTACGCGATTCAAATTGTTTTGCATGTTCGGCACTTTGTGATTACTTCTATGATGTTGAATTATACAATTTGGGCATGGCAGTTAAAATACAGAATATCTATTGTTAATGAGAAATTGCGTGGTACGATTGATAGACAACCACAATCTAATGTACGTAACGTTGAGAGATCAGTCAGGTCATTGCAACAATCTCCAGACACTGAGATGTCACGGAATATGTCTTCTAACATTTCATTACCACAAACTTCAATGCTCACAGACCGCGTTTGCTGGAGAAATGACGTGTTGTATTTCCAGAAAGTTTACGAAGATATTATACGCATCATTTATTCAATTAACGATGCGTTTGGTATTCACTTCGTTTTAGTTTTCTTGACGTACATTTTACTATTGATCACTTATATTCTACGAATATTACGAGTGCATGATAGGAATATCCTTTATCTTGATTCTCATTCTAACTTGGTCATTATAACGTCTTCTTCATTCTTCTGGGTGCTTGCTTACATGGTTAAAGTATTCTGTTTCCTTTTATCTAGCGATGCTGTGAACAAGGAAATCAGTAATACTAAAGACATCGTTGAGGATTTGTTGTATCAGGTACAGTCTGATGAGGATACGCACATACAACTTAAAGATTTCTGGAGCCAAATTACTAGATGCGATATCAGTTTAAACGCTGGTGGGTTTCGCCGACTGGACGTGTCACTGTTCGGTTCTATGCTTGTCTCTGTTGCTTCTTATTTGCTTGTTTTTCTGCAGTTTCCACATTCAGGAAGTTAGAGTTGACGGGTGTCGGGTATGTCGTTATCTTGTTATTTTTTTTTTATTTCTTGCGATGTGTGTATCGTTTTACGTGTAACGAATAAGGATCACGTTATTCTGTTATAGTATTGCCGTTTAAGCCCATATTAAATCTTATCGAAATAAAACACATATAAAATTTTTTAAGTCGAATTTAAACATGTATTGTATAATAATTATTATTTTGGTAACATATTACATAGCAGCCTAATACCGATATGAATGGTTGACAAACTGTTTTAGCGTAATATATTTTTTTTTTTAGGAACTAACCCTACTCTTTAATTTTTACCCTTTTCAAATTTTTTTATGAAAATTAACCCAAAAGCGTTGAAGTGTACAGCATTGGAATATGACAAGATACATCTTTACTTTGTTTTATACTACACAGTCTCAAAATTTTACGAAATGAAATATGAATAAATCCACCGGATACTGCCTTAATATGGGTTTAGTTGTCATTTTGAGGAGAAAGATTTAAATGTGCGTTATTGTGTATTAATGATTACCTATTTAAAATCATTGCTAAGTATTACATGGTTTCAATGCGTTCCAAACTACAGGCACTTCACATATTAAAAGTAAGATTATGTAAACCAGTTTTAACATTTTAGGTAAAATAATGGTCAAGTTGCCAAGCCCAATCTAAATTTTAAATTAATTGCTTATTTGTATACGTGCAATTGCTATGAAACTCATGAAACTAAAGGTCAGCAATATATTTAAAATTAATAGAATTTTCTTATGTAAGTAAAGGTAGTAAAATGTTAGCGTAATTTTATTTTAATTTATACATATATTAAGTAAGGACAATTTTATGTTACAACCCATTGAACATATTATGTGTATATATATATATATATATATCACAAAACAACCAGGCGAAAAAAATCTTTATAGTAAAAATTAAAACCATGACACAAAAAATCAAACCTGTAATGTTTAGCTGCATCCTTTATATTAACCTTTAAACAACATTCCACTGTACATAAAGACAACTCAGAAAATATTAACAATAATTAAGAACAGTTTGTGTATTTCAGTGTTTAAATTCGTTTATCTTCCTCTTACAGTTAAAACATCTGTCAAGCTTTATAGGTAGGGCCCGATAGTTTTCGCGAAAATATTTTTGCTCCACTTTGTTTCAGTGTCTTACGTGTACACCTGCACCTCAACTTCATGATTATTGGCAGAGTGTTTTTGTGCAGAGTTATTATTCATTTGACTGTGCCAATCAGTACACGGATAATTGCCATACATCACGTCTGTTATTTGCAGGTTTAACCTCCACATGCTGGATGTTAATACATCCAATCACTGACCACATATCAGAGATGCTGGTGCGCACGTATTTGTGTGTATTAAATAAATTAGACTTTTTGTAGGTAACAAGTCACTTACCTTAAATAATAGTTAAATAGAAATTAATACTAGAAACTCCACAAAGCTTTAATTATTTGTGCATAAGAATACCACTGTATATAATATCTTACATATAAACTTACTTTCAAAATTAGTATGATTTTTATGTCAAAAATTAAAACTTCAAAGTTACTGTTTAGTGGCAAAGAAACGTAATGAATTGCAGTTTTTTGCTTGAAAAATAGTAAAAAAAAATACTATTTCGAAATCTTACGTAAGGATATTTTCGATTATTTGTAATGATTCACTCATACACGCAAATATAAATTTTCTTACTTACTTAGTATGTATTTAGAAATTGAAACGTAATAGAATACTATCGCATTACAAAAATATACACAAAAATTGTACATGTGAATTTATGCGCAGTATTCAAATAGCTCTAAATCTGAAAACTAGTTTGTACAAATAATGTTATATGTCAACATGTAGTGTTTTATTGAACTTTTCTTAAATTGTTTGCTTTTCACTATCCTAAGCGATAAAACAAACAATCCAGGTAAATAATATTAAACCTGAAATGTATCCACCTGCAATGGTTATTGTGTATATTTGCATATTTCCATTGAGGGTACAGTATACGTGTGGTTAACCGTAAATGTCATGGATAGAGCCAGTGATTTTTGGTAAAAATAATTCTGCAACAACTTGTTTGAATGCCTTATGTGAACACCTGTTTCTCTGCTTCGTGATCAGTGATTGGAAGTTTTTAACTTTCGGCATCTGTGGACCTGTGATGTCACGGGAACATTGTTCTAGTTGGTACAGTTAAATGAGCCACGCCTTTTCCCTACTATTTTCTGACAATATCCTCGGACTAGACGTGCAGGTGTGCACGTAAGGCATTGAAACAAGTTGTTGCATTATTATTTTCACCAAAAAAACTGGCTCTAGTCATGGCTTAGCAATAACAAACGTAACGTGTTCACACGTATTAATAAAATAATCAAATTTATAATTATTAATGATGCTTCTCTTAGTGTTGGAAATAAAACAAAGGTACTGAACCATGCATTAAATTAAGGGTTTGGCAGAACGTTGTAATTCATAACGGTTGTTACAATTCGTATTTTATAAAGAGTATTATATTACAGAGTTTGTCAATGTTTTTGCTTTGTGTTATCAATAACCAAAAGTAATAAATGTGAGATTTAAAATTATTTGTATCAGAAATATTAAATCCCGTGTTATATACATTTCATTTGTTAGTAGATATATATTTATATGAAAACACGAAAATTTTACTTCACATAAATAAATTACTCATTTTAAACCATAACATTTACTTAAAATCTGCTAAATATTATGTACCGATAGAAGAATATTATTGTACATTACTTAATTATGTTAAATATTCAAGCACCTGTTAGACTATAATGTCCTTACGCCAGCAACATTCCGTAAAAAATTGGCAGCATTTTGGTGTGAGAAGACTTTCTCCGACTAGTGGTAGATTAATTTTGGACAAATGTAATTTCCGAGGAGACAGATAAAATGTTACACGAGCATAAATTCACGATGATGCATTGGAAATAATGTATTATATCGACACTGAAAGTGCAAAAGATCGTATGTCAAAAAAGCCAATTTTTCAGGAGAGCAAAATAACAGTTTATTTCTTTAAGAATTTATTATACCAATATCATATTGATGTTTTGATCATTTGTAAGCATTTATTAATGACTGACTTACCAACATAATGTTAAACATGTGCTATTAAGAGACTTATCGTGAAATACGTCCTTTTGCAATCAAAATTACTGTAAATTGGAAACGTAAGACATTTTGTATACAGACATACAACCTTTTGAATGTAATCTGTTTAAATATAAGTCGTTTTGCATACAGAAACACAACCTTTTGTACTTAAATATTTGAACTTACGACATTTTACTCACAATGTTTAATCTCATCAGATGTCATTACAACCTCTAGTTCTTCAAATTATTATTTACAGACTCTTAAGAAACAAAATATAAGTCAACTTTTAACTATGTGCAAATTAAAAATAAGTTTAACTTAATAGTTCTGTTGTGTCCATGGGTAATTACAATTCCAAATATCGTTTGTTTTAATTCTTGATGTGATCACACTGTCCTTCACAAATACCATGACGAAGACCATTGTAAAATGGATGATAATCTACTTCCAAGCATGCTTTCAGCTCCTGAAGATCCACAAAATTTCTCTCCTGGTTTGCCAGAGGTCTACTGTAAAGTGGTTTCTGATGTACATAAACATCTTTATGGGTTTTGGCCTTCTAGGCAGTTCTTTCCAGTCGTCACTGTAGTTCAACTTATAGCTAATGTGGCCATCTGTATGAAACATGAGACATCTCAGGTCGGATACTCTTGTAGTATCCACCAGAATAACACAAAATGTCATTATATGTCAGACTTTCTACAATATAAGGTCTAGGGTGTTTCCTAGCGTCCCTGACTGCCCTTACATAGTCTGCTAGAACATATTGTTCGTGCTTCCTAATCTTTTTCTCGATGATGCTGTGCATGCTGTCAACCTCCATTTGTGTGTGTCCAACTTCCAGATATTTATGGTAAACTGTAATACCCTTACTTACAGCAAAATGAAGGAGAGCATTTGATACATTTTCGCATCTATTTTGGTAGGTACACCCATCGCTCCAAATAATGATTTTGTGACATCTGGATTCTTTGCAACATCTTTGCTTAGAAATCTCACTAGCATTGAGGCAAAAACGTTACTGTCTACAACTCCATTGCCTTCGTACCAGATATAACATGTCCCATCTGATGTACCTAGATTGTAAACAGACCAGTTATGGAGCTTAAGTTTGGTTTTGTAATAAGCCATGGATGCTTTAATATCGGGACACGTGAGTACTTTTTGGACATGAACTGCATACATCAACAGTTTAGCAGTTGCTTGTGATGTCTTCTTATCACTTTCTTTCTCTTCTCTTTTTTCATTTTTCATTTTTTGGTGATTCTGGTAATCTTCAGCTGAGACAGTACCAAGCTTATACAGGGTGTAACAGAAGTGATGGTCAATAATTCACACATGGAAAGTACTGGCCAAAAGAAGCTACAAATGTCCAATAAATATGGGTCCGGAAATCAACCGTTGTCGAGATAGAACACATTGTTTGTTGCAGTTGATCAGTATGTAGGAACACATGAAATCTATAATATTTAAAGAAGGTGTTCAAAATGTTGCCCATGCGTCTGAATGCAACATTGAAGTCGTCTCTGAAACGAGTTGCAAATCATCTCAGGCAGTCCTGGTGTATTCTGTAAATGCTGGAAGGCTGCTTCAATCCGCAAGCGTAATTCTTCGAGAGAGTTGACCTCAGTAGCATAGACCAGGCTTTTGACATGATCTCACACACAGAAATCCATTAGATTTAAATCCGGTGACCTTGGAGGCCATGGTACAGGTCCTCCTCTACCAATCCAATGTTGACCATACCGTCGAGTTAGAAGCCGGCGTACACGTAATTGAAAATGTGCTGGAGCACCGTCATGCATAAACCACATGTTCAGGCGTTGGTTCAGTGGAACATCATCATCATCATGAAGCAGATCTGGAAGCACAGTACGCAGAAACTGCCTGTACCGATCTCCGGTTAGTCTCTGTGGTAGGAAGTGTGGTCCAATTATGCGGTCTCCGAGCAGTCCGGCCCAGACGTTCAACGAAAAACGTTGCTGATGTCGTGACACGTGTATCGCATTAGGATTGACATCGGCCCAAATGTGACAGTTATGGAAGTTGAAAATGCCGTCATGGTTAAACCCAGCTTCATCCGTGAACAGAATACTGCTTACAAACAGAGGGTTCAAAGTACACTGCTGTTGCATCCATTGGCAGAAATTCTCTCTAGGAGGGAAGTCTGCACTGTCGAGAGCTGGCACACGCTGGAGATGATACGGATACAGTAACTTGGTGAACTTCAGCTTAACAACAAGGGGGTCAACTTTCCAGGCGAGTGTCCAGACCTGTTCTTACTACAAGCACACGCTCCTGGATAGCAATCCTCCTTGTTAAAGTACTCGGACGTTCGTGTACAATGTCTAACACCCTTTCCTCAACATCAGGTGTTATGGACCTGGGTCTACATTCTCGTACATGATGTGCGAAGCTCCCACTTTCTCGAAGGCGCTAACGTAACCTCGTAAATGTACGGCGAGGAAAAGCTTCTTCATACAATCGTGCAGCCCGAAGTGCACTGCCATTAGCTTTGCCATACATGAAGTTCATGTCAGCGTACTCTTCATTAGTGTAATCTCCGTCCATGGTGCCTTTACTTTCGTGTTGAAAACTGTAACCCTATTTAGGACGTGACGCCATCTCTTGGGTGGGCCTAGAACAATTACGGGAAAGAGTAAAACAGTACTTTTAAATGTCTCTTGTAATTTCAACAGGTGGATAATCCTCTGTTAAATACTAGGTAATTACACTGGTATCTCAAGGTATGGGTTCGCCTATCAGGTTGTTGAAGCATGCGCAACTACTCCCCTCGCTCCCTACGTGCACTGTGCCGTACAGACAATCAGTTACGAGTCACGCTTCTGTATCAACCTTTCTTTCCTTAGGAGCCTTTCACCTTCAGTTCCAAGATCGTAGAGGAGACTAAACACTGCAGAAGCAATACAGATACATTTCAGTGTATGACAGTAATATTTATGCTATGTATTCTTGAAACATTACATTAGGCAACACTGAAATGTTTCTGGTATGTGTCGATGATATATATATCTGCGAGGGGACATATTTACGTCTGAAAAATTTCAAAAACAATGCAGAAACATTTTGAAATCATCTTATACATTTCAATGTTTCTAAAGATACATTTCTGAAACATGACTGAAACTATAACGTACCCAAAAAATGTAGTGAAAAGAAGTTTTGGTGAGGAGTTGTACGCGTGTTAGAATGTTCCTGCACAACGGGGTACACTAAAAATTTAATCGGCAATGCATGCCACCTAAAATCTATAAATGTAAATACTATTTTGACAGAATTTACTATTAGAGAATTAAAAGTAACACTCTCCTTTTGGTTCAAAATTTAAATGTTTGTGAATATTGTTAACTAAGCATATTACTATACATTTTTGGCGCTGTAATCCGGGCGGTCCAGCTCAAACTCCGCCCAATTCCCTCCCACTAAGATAAACAATTTATCAAAACGTATTTTTTTTATCAATTTATGAAATACTTCCTTCGCTCACAATTTCAAATCATGGCTCCAGAAATCTTTATACACTTTATAATGTTAACAATGGAAAAGGAGTTTGAATCCGACCGCCCGGATCACAGCGCCAAAAAGTACAACATTCTCGGTAACTTGACGAACTGTAGCCAAACAACGAGGTCACGCAAATTACAATGTTAGATAGGCGAGTGTTCAGACCTGTTCTACTACGACCGTGGTTTTAAATTCTACTATTTCAAAGCCAAACAACACAAAACAATAAACTACCACTGACAAAATTATATTAACATTTTCTCTGGAACTACTCGCACCAAAGAACTATACAAAACATCACATAGCTTTACATGAATCTGTTTTGCGCTAACTTCCTTATTCAGTAAGTCATTTCCTTGGGTTACTTTATAATTAAATGATTTTCTGTAGGTTCACTAACGACCAAACACTATCCTACATTAGCCACGGTTAATATTTCTAACACCAAAAATACTTACATTAGGTTACAATTAATCAAGGCCTGGCCCTTTTACACAAAGGAAAAATCAGTATTCAGATTACAGAAGTCATTCTTCAGTTAAACTGTCTAGTACCAGAACGTTCTGACTATTTACAGCAATAGTAAATCCTGCTCGTCTCGTTCACGTGTACAAAAATACACCGTCCACTCCAAACACGTTCAAACTGCTCCGCTGCTGTACGTATATTCCATATTGCAGCCACTAGATGTATTGGTCCCGCGTCGCTCGTTGCCGTAGTCATCGACTTTGCTGCCGATGTCGTCTCTGCCACTTTTACACTAAACACTACAAAAATGACTCTTACAACTTCGGAATTAAACAAGTTGACCAAATGTTCCCCGATATAAATACAACATTCTGTTTTAAGTGACGCTGTGGCCGAAACGTAAGCATGTAAGTAGGCACGCGTTTCAACACCCTCCCCTTTCCCAACCACAGTGCAAAGAAGGCCAACTGGACGAAAATATAGGGCTCTGTAGCGAGCAAAAAGTTACTGTCTCATTATGGTTATGTAGAAGACACGATGAGCCGCCAACCACTTGGCTGATTTGAGTCGCTAGACGTGCCGTTTGCCGCTAGTCGACTACAACCACACAACCTTCACCATCATGAACGAGGTGGGAACGTCAGATCCGATTAGGCCTTTAGTTAATCTATTCTAGTTAATTAATTATAATCGACTCTTTATTACCACTCGCCTCCGAACTAACACTCATTTAGGCTTTATATTTAACTTTATAACTATTAGAACAGTTCTTATTCACGTAGGATTTATTAATCGCTATAACACTCCTGTACTGCAAGACAATAATTTTAATGTTTCACAATTCGATTAGGACTTAGGTGCATGATCTTCAAGGTCTGCTTAGTGGTACACGCTGGTGCTTGCCTCCCAGACGGCCTGTGATGTCAGAGGGAAAGAGAGGAGAGAAGCCTTGTATGTCTCTCGGCAGTTAAGGGAGAAAATACCGCATAGTAAAAGATTGCCAAGTCCACGTGAGTATTGCCGAGAATATCCGAGTACACCCGAACAGACTTGAATAGACAACCCTCCAAGCTTCTTTGTTCTATTAAAGCAACTTAGGTCTGAAATCAGTGCAAGGACATAAATATTACTTGGCAATATAACAATTTCACGATTATTCTAGAGAAAAGTCAATAAAAATTACGGAATACAGTAAAACATACCACTATTTCGTAAAATCTGCAAAGTGCCCTGGCCTGCCCTGGCTCACAACATGATAGTTGACACAACATCTGGCTGAGGTACCCACGTATGTACTTCTGATCCTTGTACCAGACAAACCATGTGACTAGTTTCCGACTCAAATTAACCAGAAGAAATTGTTCAAGTTTCTAGCATACCAGTAATTTCAAGAGTATTAATTATTATTCGAAATATACTTCTGAAACAGAACGATAAGATACGATAAAGCAGATTCTGCAATGGATCCAAATAAGAACGAGTCAATTCTGACCACTCTTCCTGCGCTGAAAGAAAGATCTCTGCTATGTATCTGGTCATGAAACATGTTCAGTTGTTCAGCCACGTCTCCCTCTACAGGTACTTCTAGCAGCAGATCCTGTATTATGTCCATAGTGTTCCTGATCTCCATGTGAGCGTCTGCACAGCTAGAGATGATAAATGCCGTTTCCAGTACTGACATGACAGATTGTGAGAGATACACATACAAAACCCACGTAGACATATGTACTGACGATGTACTTCGAATTACACCGAAGTAAATACAATTTGTGATTATGATAAGACTGCTGAGAAAAAATGACAACAGTTGGTGACCATAGGCATCATTTATCAAGCGTATACACTTGAATATCTTCTCACTAACCTCTCTAGTATGAAATATATTTTCTGCAGAAAGTTGGGTTCTCAGTCCTATGACGTTACTCTGTGCGTTTTGCTGCACACTACGTACCACAATAGGCTGTGTGGATTCGTACTGAGGTAATATACTTTTTGAGGAATTCAAGCAGCCTCTATTGTTGCTGTATGAAAGAGTGTTACTCATTTCTCTTAATTTTCTGTTCACATTCTTAAGCCGTGATGTAACCAGCAGCACCCAGTGTGCGTAGTTCAGTGAAAGACTAACAAATATGATGCTATACATATTATAGCACGCAAATGTGATAATGCTTCGACCACGCATGTAGCACATTACCCACAACTCTACGATACTACGAAGTATAAATGAAGTAAACAATACTGCGGAGACAACGTGGAGCTTTTGATTTTTCTCTCTGTTTAACTCCTTGTGCATATGGAACAATCTCTGGTCCACCTCCAATAACGTCTGCATTATCTCCCGCCTGTATTTGTAGTTGAAAAACATGCTTACTATGCTGGTAAGTGTGACAACGTACTGTGATGTTACAAATGATAACACACACCAACACATTACTTGGTTTTTGCTTACCACATATTCATCAAATAATAAAGCAGTTCTATGAATACAAAACATAGTTTCAGTTACAGCTATTGCTACACTATAGAGTGCTACTGATATTGATCTCTTGAACGTCACAGTTATCTTATTTCTACGTCTTCTAACAACTGATATGTTGAAAGTCTCAAGACCTACAAGTTTGCACAAAGTGCACAGAATTCCAGGTGATAAGTTCGAATAGTCTTCATTAGATGCATTCATTTTTATCTGCAACAGAAAAAATTATTTTAATCCCTAGGTATGAAAATATCCACTAACTGACATATTAATGTACATTCCAAAACACTTGAGCCAGAAACGTGTATTTTAAGGGCGAGTATCTCTGAGGGCGTAGGCAAGCATTGAAACATGACTTTTTGAAATTCGATCACAAATGGATAAATAAAAATGGGAGGGTAGTAGATTAAGTTAATGAACGGCGTATCTCACTCTTGGTTGGCTATCGTGATTTTCACATCGATGCAACACTTTTTCAAGTGCATACAGGGTGAGTCGGGAGTAAAGGTGCATGCTTTGAGGGGTGATAGTACTGGTGATTCTGAACAAAATGTTTCTAATAAACATATGCCCATTTTTTAACCGTTTCAGAGAAACCGAATGAAAACAACAAGGAATGGGACATGTGCAGGTAACGGTAAATCACGATACTGTTACCGTGTGTTTTGCTTAATTGTGTACATTTCCTCACAAAATATGTTCAAACACTCCACCACCAACTTCAATGCGTTTTGATACTCTGATAGACAGCTGCTGTATTGCTGATCTGAGTTCATTAGCACATTGATTTACTTGAGCACAAGCGTGGTAAATACGAGCGAGAAGTTCCTCTCTTGTGTCCACCCTGCACGTATAGACTTCGCCTTTAAGCCAACCCCACGCTCAGTAATCCAATGGGGTAAGATCAGGTGACCTCGGTGGCCAAACAATGACTCCATGGCGACCGATCCAACACCCAGGAAACGTTTCGTTAATGTACTGTGTCACTGGCCGTACAGAATGTGCAGGAGTTCCATCTTGCTGAAAGTACGTACGAGCTCTTGTTGCCAAGTATTCTGGTTGCACGTTTTGAAGAAAATCAAGATACCGTAATCTATTAAGACGATTATCTAAAACTACTTGACCGATGAGTTGGTCATCAATAATACCGCACCACACGTTAACTAAGAAACGTCGTTGACAATTATTTTCTACAGTAGGGTGAAGATTTTCGTCTGCCCATACATGTGTTATTGATTCCGTTGCGGGTGAATGTTGTCGTCAGTGAACAGAATACATGGAATTAATTGATCATTGGCAATTATCCACTGACAGAATTCTTGCCAGTGGACATCATCTCCTTCATACAGATATTGTACACTCTGCCGATGATTGGATACAGGCCCTGCTCGTGTACTTTGCGTATCCGTCTTGTTTGTGGAATATGAAGTTGAGCAGCAATTCATCGCGAGCTTTGTTGTTGGGCTGCGTTTTAGTACCTGAAGAATGTTCTCAACTTCATTAAGAGCTTGACGTACGGGACGTTCGGATACAACATTTACGCTGGGAAGCAAACCACGGTCACGCAATCCTGCAAACACCCTGCTAAACACACTGCTATCTGAAATTCTGCGATTAGATAATCGTCGTTCGTACTCAAACATCATGTCATGTGTGAAGACCTGTGGCATTTTTGACTACACTGAACTGTATTCACTGTACACGTAACAACACTGTAGTTGCCAATACTAGGCCAAGCACTGTAGAACTGAGAATGAGGTAAACAACTGCACTATGCTTAGAGCGCCACCGTGTGGAAATATACAAAATTACACGCAACATAAGATAACAGTAGCGTGATTTACCGTCACCTGCACATATCCCGTTCTTGTTATTTTCATTCAGTTTCTCTGAAACGGTTAAGAAAATGGCGTATGTTAATAAGAAACATTTTGTTCAGAATCACCAGTACTATCACCCCCAAAGCATGTACCATTCATACCGACTCATCCTGTGTAATATAACAATTTCACTTCTTTTTTTTTTTAATTTGGTCCCTAAAGGTGTGAAAATATGTGAAATGTGTTTCGGATTATTCCTTCGTATATAACTCTTAGAAATGTAATTTACATTGCTATTTATTTAGAACTGTTGCATAAATACTGTAAAACCAATTAAGGGCTATAGTCGTTGTAATTTATACTTCAGATATATACTAGTACAAATAAATAAACACTATATTTCAAGATCCTTCGAAATTTGATCTATAAAGTGCCTCCCTAGATAGGCTGCGTTTGTTTGTGTGAGGCAGGAGCGGTAAGAGTGTTATTAATCGACGAATGTAATACATAATCGCCTCTCCGCGCAAGCCACTCAAATGACGTGCAGTGCTTTACTATTATCATTTTTCCTACGAGACTTTAAGCGGTGATCACATAATTTTATTTGTGGGCAGCATAGTTCAAAGTTTGATGCTTGTTCCTATAGTTGCGTTTTCGAGTCCGGTTTAAATTTCCTAGATACGACAGTCTCTAAAAGCCGCTTTTGGCCGATTTGAGGGGCCCGAAAATGATGTTTCTA
This sequence comes from Medauroidea extradentata, assembly GCA_003012365.1. NCBI lineage: Eukaryota > Metazoa > Arthropoda > Insecta > Phasmatodea > Phasmatidae > Medauroidea > Medauroidea extradentata. The sequence continues at coordinate 34,840 of PNEQ01025354.1, read as the reverse complement.
ATTAACGCGCAGAATTTCCAAAAATATAGGGAAATAGTTAGAAGTGCGCGTTTTTTTTGTAGATATATACATATAATGCACGTTAAATATATTCGAAAAAACAGGCCATAACACACTGCAACACATTTGAAGGGCAGTTAGGGAGGCTCCTTAAGGCACCGGCATGCTATATTGAGGCGGTGAGATTGTTGACGATGTATCGCGGTAAGGTCGATCATTCTTTCAGATGTTGCGTGCTGCGCTTCAAAGAATGTTGTTACCTTGCCGTTGGAGTTTAGTCTTTAGCACCTAACACATCTATCACATTTCGTCTATTATTTTTAGTCTGATTTCCGAAGGAATGCTTGCATATCTGTCTGTGTATGTGCACGCACGCTTGTGTCCCTCCCATGAAAGTTTTTCAATCTGTAAAGATAATTTCATCAAACTGAGTACACATACAGTACTTAATAACATGACTTAACTTTATTACATTTCTTTTATGACGGGTTCATGTAATCGAAATTTCCGATATTTTAACATTTGCGTTCACAATATCTCAGTAACCATATTATAGATTTAATCAAAATCAATATACATAAAGTAACTAGTAGGGTGACTTGACTGTTATATATTTAGTTCGTGTCGTGTTTGTATTTTTAAAGTGGTGTAAATTTTTATAATTTTAGCATAATTTGTCTTATGTAAGGATATAAATAAATATATATATATATATATATGTGTGTGTGTGTGTGTGTGAATTTTATGAAACTTGGCATATATATTCTACATAACAACTTGTCTTGGTATTTAGGTTATAAGTTAATCCTATTTTCATAATTTCAAAATTGCTGTCACCTTTGTATTGTAAGCATAAATAATGGTATGTCTGATGAAATATTTTTCCGAATTTCATTAAACTTAGTGGCAATTTTTATATTTAACATAATATGGCAGCTGTAGAATCACTTCCTCCTTATTTCATAAAACTTGGTACACATACAAGTTTTACAAGATTACTAGAATTTAATGTATTTTGTTAATTTTGCTTTCAAAGTATTAAATTGGCGGCCATTTTCACTTTTTTTCTAACAAATTAATTATATGACGATTTTCCCTCCCCCCACCTGTAATTTCTTCAAGATTGGCACACATAAACACATATTAATATTACTTGACGTATATGTTTATCTTTCATACAGTGTTCGTATTTTCAATATTGAGGCGGTTTTGACACATATTAAACACACGAGATATCTAAGATAAAATTAAAAAAAACTTTATAATCAATACATGTATAGAACTAGGCAAAGGTGCATGGTTTTTATGTTTTGGTTAGTATACTATTTTTTTTTTTTATCGCGGCAATCTTAGCATATTACGACCATACCAGTTTTCAGAATTTCATCAAACTTAGTAAATCACAAATCACCAACATGTATTTAATTTAGATCGTCTTCATATTACAGTATATACATGATGACAATTAAAAAATAATTGGCCATACAAGATATCTAAATAACTATGTTGCAGGATTTTCTGAATCTCGGTACACATAGTCCTTAGTAAATAAAATTACTTTTATGTAATTGGTTAATGTTGTGTTAACAATTACATTGTACCATAATTTGAAAACATCTTTATCACATGATATATAAAATTAACCTTTAGTCAGAATTTCATTTTTATCTGTACGTACGTAGTGTCTTATACAAATACTTCAGTTGGATGTGTTTTCTTGATACTATATTCAAATTTTAAGAACTGTTGCCCTTCGAACGTTTTGAATAAACGCAAGAGGGCCATTTCAGAAAGTTTATTCAGACTCGGTTCACAATTAGTATTAAGTATGGTAACGTATATGGTAGGATTTTGGTTAACGTTCAGTAATACCTAAACAGGATGTTCAGAAACAAACATAGTTAACGCGAACCTGGACGGAACTGGAGACAAAAATATGAGTGGCAAAATGTTGTGTGGCATCTTCATCTTACTTGCACAATGTGGCAACACTGCACGAAGAAAGTTCCCGCTTGCGCTCCACTACAGGTATTATTTCACGTATGTTACGTCAAGTAAACGTAGAATTGTTTTTGACTGAATCTGCACCTATAATATGCATATCAGAACAGTGTAAGATATTTGTGGAGCGCAAGATGGGATTAACTACAATGCTATGTTACCACATTGTGTACATAAAATGTCATCGTACAATATTTTGCCACAAACATTTTCGTTTCCAGTTTAACCTAGGATTCGCGTGTTGTGCTAATTATATATGTATTTTTTTGGAGAGCCTGAATATATATTCGAATTTCGAAGCTTCCAAGACATGAAGACATGAATGAATATGTTTGTATGTGAGTGTGTGTGGGTATATATGTATATATATATATATATATATATATATATATATATATATATATGCATATGTATAATACATTATGTTAAAAACTAAAGAACCGATAAAAATTATATTTATAAACTTATTTTACTCTATTATAGGTTCATCATGCTAGAACATATCACGGGCGTACATAATACACTATTATTGAATATTTCCAGATGTACGGGAGCATTCTAAAAATTCAGAGTCAATATGCATCCACGTTGAGAAGAGTTACTTCTTGGTTTTTTGCTGCAAAACCTTATCGTAAAGGACGCATAAAATATTAAATGTAAGTTTGATACAAATCGCAGCACACGTGAACAAACACCTACTTTGGAAATGTGTGATAAATATTAGCATATCTACACATATTTCTTAAAACTTTTAAGAAGCGTTACAGTTCAATGAAACTAATGCTATCAATCATCAAATGTTATAGTTGTAGTTTTTTTACTGTTAAACACGGTCGTGCTCCCAACGGAGAAATATGCGTATGGACCTACTTCATTTTTCTGTAATAACTTACAGACGCCGACATCAATCTCCGGGCATTACATTTGTTTTAGGGCAGTGGTTAATATGTCAACAATTTGTTACGGCATTAACTTATATTTTCTAAGGATAGATTAATGAAGCAAGAATGTCGCTATATGGAAATTTGCATTGTGACGGCCTGACGGGAGGAAGTTCAGTGCAGGCTTACTAATTTTTAGACAGCGTTTCTATCGATTTGTTTCGTTTCTTACAGAAAAAATCAACAAACAACCTTGACCTGCTAGAAATACTGCCTGGTATTATAATTGTGCGTGTTTATCGTAATAAATTTGCAACCAAATTATCCTCTATTGTTAACAGTGACACAATTTATTTAGCTGCATCGTTGTTTGTTGCTCAAGTTATCTGTAAATGTAAATATGTATTTTAAGAATTTCTGCAGTTGCCGTATACGAAAAAATATTAATTTTTCAACTCCGAGTGCATTAAAAATGTTAATTAACGAAAGTAAACTCGTCATCCCATATAATCATACACGTTTACCGGTATCTTTTGTGTAAAATCAGCTGTTACTTCTCATGATTCATTGCGCAAATGCTACTAGCCAAGTCGACGATTACTCGTGATTTATCGATATTAAAGGGGAGCAGATACCGCCAATTTGGAAACAATGGCACTTCTGCATGTAATATGGCTTTTACATTTCCTAATGTGATTTGCAAGGCACGTGACACAGGTCCGTACTTGGTATACAGTTGATATTGCTTGACTATTAGTAGTTATACTACACTTGTGACCAATCACATAAATAATCGAGTTTCTTCCTCTGGAAAGTTACTAGAGTGACTAAGCACTAATTTGATGATGCTTAAAAAAAGTTACATATGTGCCATGTCAGGCACAACATATACATAACTCTTTTTGTATGGAACTTGCAGCGGAAAGTGAAGAATGCGAAAATAAGGGGTACCGATCCCTTTGAGTACGGGTGAATGGACTAATTGACACATGTTTCACTCCTTCATGTGTGGACAGCATAACTACTATACCACCCGACCCTAAATTATCCAACTTACCTAACAACTGCTGCAGGATCTATGTTTTATGTCGTAAGACACCGAGCCTCTCTTCTTCTGAAGTGACCCAAGTGTTGTCACCTTGATGTAGAATTTCTCTTCGGTGAACATTTACAAGATATTGAACTTTCTTACAACGTGCTGCCACGGAAGAACAATTAAATTTTCACTGTGCGCATTTCCCAGTTTTCGTCATCGTCCCTTCAAAGTTTAGTGGAGTGGTTACTTTAGATCGAGAGTTGATAAGTACGTGAAAGACAACTTCCACTCGAAACTGACGTTCGGGACAGGTCCTAACCAAGCATCGCACTAGCCGAAGTTGATCGATAATAACTTTTTTTAATTTCAGTATTAACGTCACTATAGTTCTACAGTGAAGATATGAACTGTACCGACAAAAATAGTTAGGGGATTCTATGTGCAAGTTGAAGTTTAAATTTTACAGGATATTTTTTGTGAAATTTTCATGAGGACGTGAACATTTAGTTTACTATATGAAATGTCAGGAACGATGTCAAACTTTATTACAATTCTCCGTTTATCGTTTTATATGGCTGATACATTTAAACAAAGTGCAAACTTTCTATTCTATCTTCCACCACAATAAAAGTGAAAGTAACAGGGAGGCTAATCTCTTGTCCCATATAATTTTCTTACTGGTAAGATGTACGGTTTCTGGACAGTACAGTATTGGCAGTGTGTACGTGCTTTGAAAGTTTACATAATTATTTGGTTTTCCAACTTGTGGTTATAAATTAATTTTCAAATTATACTACAAACAATAATTAGAGCCCACTATTTTTTGAGGATATAGATACGACCACAGCATTTTGCACACCATACAACTGATCTCTTATCATGTGTCCCCGCTTTGTATGCCCCTACTCGCTTATTTCATTGTTTCTTCAATCAAGGGCATATTTAGCAATGAAAAATATTAACTAAGTTAATAAAGGAAAATGTGCAGTTTAAATAAAAACCATATCATTTTACAATGTCTACAATTTAAATACGTACAATAACATTAAAAGTTATTGTAATAAAAATTACAGAAATTAAAAACTTTTTTTCAGAAAGTTCAAATTATACGATTCACCTTTAATAGGTGCATTGCAAGTTGTTTGCCTTTAGAGAAAGACAATTTATAAGGAATGACCTTACTTACTGTAAATTATACTGAGATATCGCTGATGCAGCACAAATAACAAATACGCTATTGGTTTTTTGAGAGCTGCAGTGCGATGTTTATAAATGTAGCCCATGGCATGTTATTTCACTGCGAATTATTTCACTTCCATAAGTCAACTGGTTTTCACTACTTGCATGGCAGCAGGACATGCAAAATTTGACTTTGACGCACCTTTATGAGAGAACTATACCACCTAAAATTATTATGCAAAAGGGAATTGCACTCACAAGCATCGTCTACAAAACTAACACTAGTTCATGTAAATACGTAATTATGATTTTATCGCACTTGAACAGCCTTAACATATGCGAAGGTTTTATCATTTAAAGGTTAATAAACACAAATGTAAATAACCTTAAAAACCTCAGCGCCATAATTTCAACACCCAAAAATAGCAGCTTCAAAAACGTCACAACATGACATCTCTTGACTATACTTTCCGTTCGCGCGCCAGCTCTGAGTCCCTGGCGTGTAGGCATTTTTCTTCTTAGTCTTCATGTACGCTACAGTGAGACAGTATCAAACACGTCCTAACTTACGACGTTACTACAGCTGGCACGTGCGTCGCATGCTATTGGGCCTCGTTGTGTTATTTACATATTTACGGGTGAAAAACACATACCCGCCAGGGATTCAGAGTTGGCGCGCGGACATTACCTCCATAGTTATTAAGACTTTGATTTACTTTGGACGCTGCAATTTTCAAATGCTTGAGATCACTTTGCTATATCTAACGTAGTTTCACTATAATTGAAACATCATCGCAAATGGTTATTACTTGTTTTATTGTCAACATTTTTTGTCTTCCTGGGCTATACAAATTGAATCCGGGATAAAGATTAACACATAAGGAAGTGTGACGTGCAACGTAAATGCCTAGAAGAAAATCAAGTACTAATGGTAAATAAATCAATTTTGCGACTGGTCTGAATATATTTGTGACACTTACAGATCAAATGGAAGACGATTCTACGAGCATTGACTTGTTTCATTGAAGAATCGGAGGTAAGTCAGCGTGAACTGGAGGAGTTTGACGATGCCTAATATTACGTGCAGAAAGTGTGGTCCAGAGGCCTCATTTGGGGCCACAGGGGAGGGGGGTAAACGTCCCCCCCCCCTGGATTTAGAATTTTTTATGTATAAATATATTTTTTGTATTTTTAAATTTAAATAATGCTAACTTAAGCACATAAAACTGAAGTTTTATTATTGAAGTATCTAATTTATACATGCTTAATTTAAAAAAAAAATGCAACAAGGTCACTGTCGCCGGAAAACAAAATCTTCCTCCCCTCCCCCCCCAGAAACACATGAAATGACGCCCCTGGTGTTGTCGAGTCTCATGAAAAACCAAAAAGAAGTCGGCATGAACCACGCGTGTCGATCGACTAGAAAGGGAGGCCAACGTTAAACGTTCGAAGTTACAGCTGCCCATATTCTCAGATGACGTGTTGGAGTAGAATCAACGAGCTATATAGTTAACATAGAGGGGCGGAAACGCTTCCAAAGTGAAGCCCAATTGAACGGCTGTTTTGACCCCAGAAAACATGGCGAACAGCAGTGAGGCCAACATTATGTTAAAAATCCGTCATTATGTTCACATAAAATACGTTACTTTATAGCTCCACTATATTTTGGCTAAACACAGGAAAAAATGCCAATAATTATTGTAATATATTATACTGTAATAATGTTTAAATTAGCATAATCGCTCTCGTCTCTCGACCGGAAATAAGAGTCCGCCATTTGATCTAGAGTCAAAATACCACGTTCAATTGGGCTTCACCTCAGTGCCTTGGAGATTGCTGTATCCGCCCCTCTATGTATACTATATAGCTCGTTGAGTAGAATACATACTGTGATTTATTTTCGTCCTTTGTACACCACAATATATCATTACCAGATGTAGGTAAAGACCAGTATACCTTTTAACATCCCTTTTAAGGGAGCCCCTTAACCTTGTAAGGTTACTTCAGCTATCAGAGCAAAACTATTATCTGGCTCTGAAAACACTTATAGACTGGTATCAGGATGTCACGTTGCACCTGTAAAATATAAAAAATGCACCCAAATTATGTATGCCCTCTGCAGAAAAGTTACAGCATTTAGTGAATACTGTCTAAAGAAATTTAGTTCTTTGGAAGTCCTAGAATTTCCGTCAAACAGTGGAGTATTATCTTGTAGAATTTTACAGTGCTGAAACTTAATACGAATACCCGCAACCAATTTCATAAGCGTATACAAGTTCCAACATTTGATTAGTTACTCCAGTTTATACACTCATATTACAAAGTTTTACTCTTATCTGGTAGTTTTTCTGTAACAGGTCCCCCACGAGCTTTAATTAATAGAACTGACATTACTGCATCAAATAAGCAAGCAACATTTTTACAGTAGCATATATCAGGGCTACCATCTTATCTACAGATGTCCTGAGTTTCTTCCACGATGTTGAAGGACTACGTGAGATTGTAATCAGGCATAATATAAGCTTCAACTCTTTGAGGTCTCACCAAGTCAAGGAATATAACTCCAAGAAGAAATGCAGGCAGTGCCAGATGCAGCATCACATATTACAACACACCTCTCCAACAGAACGTGATTGTGATATCTAACCTCCAGTTACAATGTGTGCTTTAATGTCTGCAACGTTGTCAAACATTTCCTGTTATAGAGTTTTCAGACATTGCAGTGCCAACTAACAAAGGACTCACTACATGTGTTCTTAAACTAGCAACAGAGCCCGGTATGTATGTGGTTACTTACGCCTTGATCTTCAAAACAATCACTGCTTTACTGCGTTGTGTACCTCTACCTCCCAAAATATGTCAAATATATACCATAACCTTGACAAACCCGACATTTTGACAAATGTGGCCCATCAACATTTTACTTCGTACAGATGTGTACTCAGTCATATTTGATGGGTGGCAGAGGCAGCTCCCGACATTCCTATTCCTGTCCGCAGCATTTTTGGTTGGGCATTGATAGGAATGTGTGAACAGAGAGAGACTGTATCGACTCCTGTGGCCTCATTGTTTACCAACTCACCATCCAGGCTTATGGGCATCTTGCGCAGTTTCTGGGAGGTTGAGGAGGTGCCATCTACTAAACGCGATAATCCATAAGACATCAGGTGAGAGGATACTTTCAACATTCTCATCATCGTACAGCTGAGGTCCGTATTGTCGTGAGACTGCCATTTAATTATTCTGAACCAGATATGGGTCATCCATCCTCGTTTTCAGTTGACCGATTACTTGAGCTGGAGCGTCGCTTAGGCCATCAAAATAGAATTTAAAAAAAATTTTTTTTATGTAAGAATATGAAATGCTGAGACACATACACTGTGTAAAAATTACGGTATATCCACGCTACTACTTTGCACATAATTGTATCTTCAAGCAGCACAGATACACCACTAAAGCTAAAGGTAGTCTTTGATACATCAGTTCCCACAAGCTCAGGCAACTCGCTAAATGGTATTCTCATGGTAAGATTAAAGGTACAGATTGTTGTAAGGAAAATTCTCGTAAGTTTTCGCCTTCACCCTATCGTTTTACTACATTATCATACAATGTGTAGACATGTGCGGGTAAACTGTATACTGTGACATTCAGCATGTATTGTGATCCTTTCTGAGTCATTAGAGCCTTACGCCAGTTAGCTCTCGAAGAACCAGAAGAATATATGGGTGCATCAAGAGTGTTTAACGATGTAACAGGTGTAGCATCAATCGAGAAGGCGTTGTAGCTGCAAGCGGCTGAAACTAGGTGGTTTAGAGTTAGGGAAATGGTCCAGCATCAGTGAGTTACTCTTAGGGGGCATAACACTAGAAGAATATAAGGAATGTCCATTGATATTTCAAGACGATACAATTCACTCTTAGGTGTTAGGACTAGTGATGGGACAATCGGTTCCACGGTTCCTTATAACCAGAAGTTCTTGAAGAAACCAAAGCGGAACGGGCATAATTACACCTCCGATCATATCCATAAATCGGATCTAAACGTGATTGCTGTGCAGTGTCAAATAGTATTCTGGCTCTAGTTCTGTCAAAATCGATCCTGGCGTTACCAACATAATGTAATGGAACACACAATTAATATTAAAATAGCTCAACGAGAATGAAGCGACCAAGTTTTATCCGGATTTTGACTCACAAAAGTTCACATAACACTCAGAAAAAGTATTGTTGGATGAACTTTGTTAATTGTTATTTTTGGTGCGCAATGTGGTCTAAGCTTTACGTGGCTGTAGCATCAAAATTTTAACTGCACTTAAATGATTAACACCTAATTTATTAATCGTCTAATGTTTCGGTGACACAAGTATGAACTTCGTGATTTACACAATTTTTGCCGAGACGTGCAAACATCAGCAGTATATTATAAGTTTTATGTTCAAAACAAAAAATAAAACCGCAACACTTGTGCAGTTCCGTAAACATATACATACATAATTAAAATATTCCTACGGCTGTACCGTTGTTGGTCATTACGCTTCGCAACGAGTAGACCTAGTTTGTCGTTGCTTTTAAATACTATAGCCGTCACAGAAACAAAAACTGGTGGACTTGATGAAGCCATAGAACCAGAGGATTAAAACTGACGACTTTAAAAGTTTTGAATATATCACTGTGGCAAAGATGCAGAACACAAATTTGAAGCATCCTTTTTTTACATGCAAATAATCATAAAAAGGCACGAAAAAATGATTAAATTTTATCCATAATTTTAGTAAAGCCTAATATAAAATAAATTTAACGGATCCGTGGCTAGGACATACACAGAAATTTATTTTTGCACTGGCAACACTACTTTAAGGGTGCGGTCTACCGCAATTTTCATCACCAATTTTATATTTTTTATTTGTACAAGATTTTTTTTATTTTAGACACAAAATGTGACTAAATTTGGCTCTTATGAAATTTTTTTATCTCTCATAGTTTTCGCGTAATGGCTTGTTTAAGTTATATTTTGCATGTTTCCGTTTTAACGACTACACTAAAACCAACTGATATACCAAACTCAAAAAAATCACAGTAGATGAAGACATTGTAGGCTACAATGACATGCTCATAAAATTAAAGAATAAAAATTATTTGAATTAAAAAAAAATCTGAAACTAAAAATAAAAGTTTTAAAAATTCAATAATTTTTTTTAATACAAATAATTTTTAATCTTTAATTTTATGAGCATGTCATTGTAGTGAGCAATGTCTTTATCCACTGTGATTTTTTTGAGTTTGGTATATCAGTTGGTTTTAGTGTAGTCGTTAAAAACGGAAACATGCCAAATATGATTTTAACAAGCCATTACGCGAAAACTATGAGAGATAAAAAATTTCATAAGAGACAAATTTAGTCAAATTTTGTGTCTAAAATAAGAAAAAAAATGTCTGCAGACATATTAAAGTTTAAAACGCTGCAAACAACTGATAAATTAAATGTTAGACGAAACAATCCCTTAAAATGAAAACCAATAAAATTTCCTGTTATTATGAGTCCTTTAATGCGTAAAAGAACTGTTTAGTACACAAAATTGTCATTTAAATTAGCAGTATTGGCACAAAATATTACAAAACAAGACATACCCTCAAAAATATATTTCAATTCAGCCTAATTTATGACTCAGATTTATCGTTTGGAATCTCACGCATATAGCCCTACATGCATTATACATAAGTTTTGTTGCAGTTATTTTTTCTGGTTCAAATTTGCTAACTCAAACTATTTTGTATATTTAGCGGTCCCCCGATGCTCTTAACAATCAAAACTTGTTTGAAATAATTATACTTTTGTTTTACTATTTAAGATATATTTTTGTGTCCGGTTACTGTTCACATTTTCTTTTTTTATTCAGTGTTTCTTGTTGCGATTCAAGCATTTCATGAGTTATTGCACATCACATAAGGCAACTACAAACAATTTTGTTAAATCATTAAAAAATATATGTTTTTAAAGAAAAATATTTTTAGGTCAGGGCGGAACCTTAGGATATTATATAACATAAAAACTACATATAGGTTTCATTACATTTTTTGGAGATTTATTTTACACAATCGCATAATACATGGGCAGGTAAACAAATGACAAACTGTGCAACATTTAAAGCGTGACACACAACACAAACGACGAGTGCAATACATTCATTTTAATTAAGTTCCTAATTGTGATACACTGTACATATAATACACCAATTGACAAACACGTTGTGAAGAATCGAGATTTTCGAGTACTGTGGTAGTAAACAAATACTGTTTCAGGTTTCATGTGAATATGCATTTTTGCATACTAGCCGAAGTGAATATTCGCTTAGAAAATAACCTTTCATTCTAGGCCCCCTGGGTTTTTGTCATTTATTAAACATTTTTATCGCTAATACATCTATACGTTGCGTAGTAATATCGGAAACGTTGTAACGTGCAATTTTATGGATTTATATAAAATATGAAATTCTAGAATAAAAATTCAATTTGAAAATAAAAAAAAGGCGAAGTGAATTGAGACGGATTCTGTTCTCTGAGGGAGGAGCTTTGAAGGATGCTCGACACTGATTGGCCGGGGGCGCCCTCTAATGACCACTGGACTGGGAGGGTGGTTTGCCGACAAAACAGTGAAGAGCCGCGATAGAGAAAGTGGGTTGAGGTATTTGGTCGCGGATGTCGAGGCAGAATGAAGATCTCCAATTTTCAGCTATTTGTTTCGAATATCAGGGGCGGCGGTAGGCACCCCATGATATCATTCGTCGCGAATAATATTGCTGGATAGTGAAACAGAAAACAAAGACGGGCGGCAGTAGACACCCAGAGTATGTGACGTTCATTTTCTTGAAATAATAAAAAATCAGTACTTTATTGCACGCCCTACGAGAGCAGTTCACGTTAGATTCACTGAGCCAGGAAACGAACATTCGGTCTTTTTTTATTGCTGAGAAAGATAAGCCCCGTGTTACCTGTGCGGTATTTACGAGGAACGTCGTAGCGTTTACAACAAAATTTGCTGTACTTCAAGAAGAGAGTCCTGCCATGTCACCGCGACCACTCAACAGTTCCAAGATGTCACTAAATGCGTCTACTAACTTATTATTGCCACAGTTCTCTAGGCTTACAGAACTAGTTTGTAGGGACTATGAAGTACTACGTTTGCGGAAGGTTTACGAAAAAATTATAACTACTGTTTACTTAATCAACGATACTTTTGGAATTCATGTCTGTTTAGTTATCCTGTCATATTTTTTTTTCTAATGATCGCGTTTAATCAACGAGCAATAGAAATGGCTAATGTTTCTCATTACCATGACTTTCATTCTAACAATGATGTTATGATTAGGTCGTTGTTTGCATGGGTAGCTATGTTTGTTGTTATAGTTCTTTGTGTTATCATATCTATAGTAAAGAAGTATTCTACACGACAGGCTTAATACAGAATTTATTAAGTGAGCCACATCTTCATACAGAATCCAGCGAACAACGAAACGACTTCCAAGACCAGATTTCTAGTAGAGATATCAATCTGAAAGTAGGTGGTTTTTGTAAATTGGATATGTCGCTCTTCGGTTCTATGATGATCTCTACTGCATCTTATTTGCTCGTTCTGTTACAGATGCGTTATTAAAACTGACGTAAAAAATGCAACTAAATTGTATAAATGCTGGTTACGAATTGCATATATTTTTTTAACATTCCTGAATGTACTTCGAAGTTTTGCAAATGCAAGAATTTTAGTCTAAATAATGTTTTCTTTTTTTTCCTATTGCTATTTAGTTACTTTTTATTGTATAGTTTCTGTACTGTTTTTTATATACGAATGTAACGGTTTTTTCTCTGAAATAAATATATCTGGTTCGCTAGATATAAGCATGTGTGTAGTGTACCACGGTCGTAGAAGAACAGGTCTGGACACTCGCCTATCTAACAATGTATTTTGCTTGACCCCCTTGTTGTTTGGCTGTAGTTCGTCAATTTACCGAGAATGTCGTACTTTTTGGCGCTGTTTTCCGTGCGGTTGGATTCAAACTCCGTCCACTTTTTTCCATTGTTAAATTTATAAAGTAAATAAAGGTTGCTGGAGCCTTTTCTTAAATTTATGAGCGAAGAAAGTATTTCATAAATTGATAAAAAAAATACGTTTTGATTAAATTGTTTATCTTAGCGGAAAGGAAGTGGGTGGAGTTTAGTCCGACCGCCGTAACATCAGCGCCAATAAAACACAATATTCTCGGTAACTTGGTGAACTACAGCCAAACAACAAGGGGGTCAAGTTTCCAGGCGAGTGTCCAGACCTGTTCTTCTACGGCCGTGGTAGTGTACAGTAAGTTGCAAAATTACGTGTCAATATTTAAGGAACAAAAAGTTATATGAACAACAGCCCGAAAACTCACCGTTCCAGAACTCCAGGTCTCGTGGCTTACACTGTATGGCACGCGGGCTGAATCAATTTGGCGAGGAAGGAGAGCCGCGGTGGTCGAGGGGTCAGACCTCTCACCTCCCACCAAGGCGATCCGGATTCGATTCCCGGCTGGGTCGGTTCCCGAATTTTCGCATGTGGGAATCGTGCCGGACGGGGCCGCTGGTCGGCGGGTTTTCTCGGAAGTCTCCCATTTCCCCCGCCCCTTCGTTCAGACGCCGCTCCATACTCACCTCAGGTCATCCCTCACCAGTGCTGAAGACCTCGATATTAAGCGCTGACCGAAAATATCTCGCTCTCACTCACTTGGTGAGGAAAGCTATATCGGATAATTCCTAAGGTCCAATTCAATATAATAAGACTTGTCTAGCAAGTAGTTACCAATAGTTGGAATATCATTTCACAGTCACACGAAACAACCAACACGCTGTGTAGTGTAAACTGAAGTACAGGGCGATAAATTAAAATGTAGTAAATATCTATTACTCATATATGTCTCCAACTAATTGTTCTATATTTTTATGGACTTGCACGACAAATACAGTAAACACATATTTTAAAGTTTTCAATACCGGTGATATAGGAATGCTTTTAAGTATCAATTCCTTAATTTAATGTTCGAATTTCCTATACACTAAATAAAACAATTGCAGTAATGTTATTGGTACTTATAAAATATTGTACAGTAATATATTTTCAGTAAGAACTAAATTGATCGGTTTATAGAAAAAAACTAACATTTCTAAAATTAATTAAATGCCACAAATTGATACACGTTATCAGTGAAAAAAGCTCATTATTCCCTCAACATATGTTCCAAGTCGAAATCTGAGCTACCATAAAACGTAAAAATAATCGTGTGGTTGAAAAGTATTTTTGAATAACTTATTTTTAATAGAAAACTTGTATGTCAACTTTTGTATATAAATAATTAATATCTATAGAAAATACTTAAATTCTTAGGTGTTTGTGTATTATTACTTTCAAGTTATTATGAAGTACAGCAGACTTGAGGACAATAATATACGTAACAAATTAACGTTACATTAATTTATTATTTCTAAGAAGAAAGATCGAATATCAGAATTTGATTCTTGCAAGGATTGTATAAGAAATTAAAATCGTCCCTAACTCCACGCTGGACATCCGTTTCTTCATTACTATTTATGAGATATAATCTTGTAAGGGAGCCTACGAGGAAGTAAAATATAAGTATCATTCATCTTCAATTATGCCTTACCAAATATTATATGTTTCATCATTTACCACAATTGCAATATACGTTTTATTTTACCGATGGCAAGCATGAAACGTTTATGATATTTATTTTTAACATTTGAAGAGAAAGTAGCTGTCATATAATGCACTGTGCTGTTAACTATGTATGACTATCACGTTTTAATATATGTCACTTTCACAATAACACGTTCTGTGGACCTCATTTTATTGTAAATTATTTAAGTCATTTAAATCATGTTTCACTGAAGCTAGTCTGTGAATGCAGTCAAAAAATTGAGCACACGAAGTTGACAGCATACCCAATGAACCAACTTTACTAAATGTGGGAGACAAGTGCACATTTTAATACAACATATTTTTCTGTATATGTATAAAATTATATTGCATGTATTTCGTAATTTTCCAATAACTGTTGTACGCAACGTATAGTTGTATTAGCGATAAAAATGTTTAAAAAAATTATATACACAAAGACCTAGAATGAAAGGTTATTTTCAAAGCGAATTTTCACTTCGGATAGTATGCAAAAATGTATGTTCACATGAAACCAGTAACAGTATTTGTTTACTACCACAGTACTCGAAATCTCAATTCTTCGCAACGTGTTTGTCATCTGGTGTATTATATGCACAGTGTATCACAATTAGGAATTTTTAAAAACGAACGTATTGCGCTCGTCGTTTCTGTTGTGTGTCTCATTTTAAATGTTGCACAGTTTGTCATTTGTTTACCTGCTCATGTATTATGCGATTATGTGAAATAAATCTCCAAAAAATGTAATGAAACATGTATATATATTTTATGTTATGTAACATTCTAAGGTTCCGCCCTGGTCTAAAAATATTAATCTTTGAAATATATGTTTTAAATGATTTAACAAAATTGTTTGTAGTTGCCTTATGTGATGTGTAATAAGTCATGAAATGCTTAAATCGCAACAAGAAACACTGAATAAATAAATAAATAAATGTGAAAAGTAACCGGAAACAAAAAATATCTCTTAAATAGTAAAAAAAAAATATTATTTCAAATACGTTTTGATTATTAAGAGCATCGGGGGACCGCCAAATAAACAAAATAGTTTGAGTTAGCAAATTTGAAACAGAAAAATTAACTGCAACAAAACTTATGTATAATGCATGCAGGGCTGACTATATGTGTGAGATTCCAAACGATAAATGTAAGTCATAAATTAGGCTGAATTTAATTATATTTTTGAGGTTATGTCTTGTTTTGTACTATTTTGTGTCAATACTGCTAATTGAAATGACAATTTTGTGTACTAAACAGTCCTTTTACGCATTTAAGGATTCATAATAATAGGAAATTTTATTTGTTTTCATTTTAAGGGATTGTTTCGTCTAACATTTAATTTATCAGTTGTTTGCAGCATTTTAAACTTTATTATGTCTGCAGTTATTATAAACATCAAATTAAATATCATTTATTTTATAGAGTTCGATGAGTATTGAAATACCTGTTCACTAAAAGTAGATTTTTTATAAGAATTTCAACGCCTATCGACATACTGTAGCTTGAACCCGACGACCTATCGTGATTTTCACTTACTTGAAGGAGCCTCTCATAAAAATGTACATTAACCAATATAAAGATTTTTCGAAATTTAACTTTTAAGAGAGTGAAAAGACAAGAAATGAGTTGTTTGATTTATCATCGATATCCATATAATCTTTCGGAATACAGACTTACTTCTAACTTCAACAAAAATGAATGCCCGAAATTTAGCGTCGTGGCACTACCTACCGCTCACGAAAGCTTGCGAGCTCGCAAGCCACCCTCGACCAATCTCTGTATAAATAAAACAATTTCTCATTACAGTTCCATTAATACATTTAACAACGGGTGCCAGCGGATCACGAGCTAACACCAGGTGGAACGCAACAACCTTTGCCCCACTCGAACAGTACGACTGTTGGCCATTACACATGCACTAACAAATGTTTTTCTGTTTTATGTACTTTAAAAGTTTTATAAATATCTTTTAGAAGCGTTGCGCTTGATGACAGAAGCAGTCGATGAGACGTAACTCCTCCACTGTTCAATTTCGATACCTTGACGAAGCACATCATGGGTGGTTTCAGGGCAGTAGCCACCATCTCCAAACTCTCCTTCATCAAGAAGCACTGTTACAAAGGTCACCACACTCCATTCTCTTAACTTGAAATACAATCTTGCAACGCATCAACAAAAGCGTTTTACCAAAACAGCCTTTACACAAGTTAACACTGCAGGGGGTGGTTACTACTGGGGCCTCTCATTTCAAATTCTCAAAATAAATTCAACACTAAGCAAAACAAAATTATCTTACACATTCTCACTTAACACATAACTACTAGAAACCAAATTAAACGCAAAACAAAAATATCCATCAAACATTTAAAAGGTAATGCAAAACAATCAACTTCCCACCCAAAAAACAAACAAAGGATTAACAACCAGGTTAGGAACTATTTGGGCCAAAACCTATCAAGGAAGAGAGAGGGAACTCGGTTCACGAAGCCCGCAGACTTACACACAGTGGCGACCCCTCTCGCCACACCACCAGGTACTCAGCCTCTTCGCGGCTCCTTGAGTCCTGAAATCCCCATACTTCTTCTACAAACAGTAAGGCAACGCCCAAACCCCTTGGCGTCCTTACTACTGAGGCGGCGGGCACCCTGCCTGCCCCAGACACGAAGACACACTGCTAGTGGCCAACCCCATGCCACAGCGAGAAACTTCAAAAACCTCACGACGATTTCATCTTCTTCATAAACAACAGCTTCAACTCCAACATCTTCAACTCAAGTACACACCCTTGGTGTACCATCACCATGAAAATGGGGTGGGGTAAATTCACCTTCACTACGACGATAACAGTTCACCCCACCACACCCCTTACGAACCTTCTGCACCTCTCTGCCCTTCTCTGAACAAGTTGGTCTAAACAGTCCAACACTTAAAAATTTCATTACTGCCTCAACAAATTGATTCTTAAAACAAACACCTTGCCAAAAAGTCCAGTCTATTCAACATCTTCATAAACAAGTACTGGTTTCCAACTGCAGCTTCAGTTGACGGAATGGACTTTCGAACCAAGAAGGAAAGGGAAAGGGTAAGGATGCCCCAGACAAACCTCCCATAAACAATTCCCTAACAGAAAATAAAGTACCTATATCCCATATTTTTCAAAAAGAGACCTTAAGAAACTAGTTAAAAATAATCCAAAAACTTTTTCAATATTTTAAATATAACATTTCCAATATTTTAAAATATAGGCCACCAGAAGAACGAACACGAATAGGTAACTGCCGCTTGGCAAAAATAATACACTTTTACAATGAATGCAAAAGAAATAAAAATTCAAAAATCAAAATTTTAACTGGCAAATTACTTTTTGTTTACATCGAAACCAACATTCAAGAACTATTAATTTACTGTTTTTCAGTTATAGCGAATTTCATCATTTAAAATTACTTTATTTTGAAAATTATTAGTCTTTTTAAAACTAAAACATTTAACTGTAAAGTTTTAAAAGATCGTAAATTGATTATGACTGTTATGTTTACATGACAAAAAAAATACAACTAACTCTACTATACTACTTCATTGCTAACAAAACAAAACACTTAACCTCAAAAATTATATAACTCACATAAATCATGAATTCTGAAATCCTACAAAAGTAATATCTCATTAGCCACACACATTAACAACTTTAAAAGAAAAGTTCTCAATAAACATAAATCCAAACCTACAATTAGTACAAAACTCGAAATGAAAAATTGCCCTTTAAAACAATACATTAGTAATTACAAAGTAGTCCTGAGATCACCTATACCATTCTGAAATAGAAATTAACTAAAACAATCCTAGTACAGCTGAAAAATAAAACATTACATAACAAGAGTAAACTTATCTCCTTCACTGGACATCAAGCTGAAAATTCTTACAAAAAATAATCGTTATAACTGTCACAAGTCCCCTTTTTAAACAAATTAACTGTCTGTTTTCCACTTAGCTTTTAAATTTCTCCATCTTCCTCGAAGTGACGATTCTAACTGTAGAAGTAGTCCCCTATCTGTTGTCCACTTGAATTTTGATCTTCATTCACAGGATACTGGATCTTCATTTCTGCATACTGGGTACTCTAACCTTCCCCAAAGGTGCCCCATCACTCGAATCTGTAACTCCCTTGTCCAAAATGTCTTTAAAACAACTGTAACTTTTAATTTACACAACACAAACACATAAAAAACACACAAATATAATGTTATCATCTGGCAATTAAATTTAAAAAAAACTAAACAAAAACATTAATTTTCTTTGGTCTATCAGAGCCACATTCACACAGGGCAAACAAAAATAACAACACATATACAAGTTAGTGAAGATACAGAATACACAAAAACATTTTGTCCACCAGGGTCTGGTGTGCTACTCTAAAACCTCACCAAAACACCAAGCCATCAGACACATTCACTCACTTAGGACAACATACACTACCTAAAAAAAATATTTCACTATTTATTAATACTCAATAAACTGCCACTCAGAAATTGCACTGAAAACAAATAACTTCGACCACTACCTAAAATCTTCCCAGAGTAGGCCTATACCTAACTCCGACAAAAACTTTCAAAAATAACCTCAACGACAGTGGTACTCAACATTAGATATTTTCCAGAACATGTCTCCAACTGAATAACTTCAAAACCACTTCAAAACAACCGGAACCTGGAGAAATTGACGGAAGTGTCGGTCTCACCAGGTGTTGGAAGATGGTGTGCACCCTGGCTACCCAGTTTTGGAACCGGTGGTAGCGTGAGTACCTGCAGCAGCTACAACCTCGCAGCAAGTGGCGCACTCAACAACCCGAACTGACTCCAGGAGATCTTGTACTTGTAGGCAAAGTCCGTGCTCCTCCCCAATGTTGGGGTTGGGCAAGAACAACTAAAGTGCATCCTGGGTCGGATGGAGCTGTGATAGTTGCAGATGTGCAGGCTCCTAAGGGATTATTAACACGTTCGGTGCACAAACATTATCGCCTTCCTATCTATCAATAAGTCAACAATGTAGCTTGTGTTGTAACTTAGTGTTAGTGATTTTGTTGAACTCTGGCCGAAGGTGATATTCATTAGGTATTACTGGCTAGAAAATTTCTTCAGTGACTCGTTTTCGAAATTTGATATTGTATGATGTACTCTTGAGACCGCACATTCGGTCTCGGTGGGCGGTATGTTTGATGAATTCTTCTATGCTCGCCGGACGTGCATTAATTCAACAAATAGTTCCGGCATCTTGCAAACAGTGTGATTAAAGATGGCTTCTCGGAAATTTACGTGACTTGTCTCGGTTCTCCAGTGTGTTGATTTTTTTTTGTTGAACAGAATAATCATGCTACGAATATTTGTATCAATAACAGATACTTCCATAAAGAGAACTTAATAGACCTAATGTACTCCACTATATGTATATATATATATATATATATATATATATATATATATATATATATATATCTGGCCTAGGTAAAAAACTCAACTAGGTATATCGTTATTTACATTTCAAGGCTATAAACTGTATAACAAGCTTCCAGACAACAGACTTATGAACTTAAGTACTGGCAACCTGTTTAAGAAAAACCCTCAAGAAAACCTAATACTGACCCACAATGAGTGGCTCCAACTATAGCTGATTCCTGAATAATGACAGGCATGCCCTAAGTGTTGCTTAGTATTTTTGAAGTTTGTACACACAAATAATTATCCTAATGATGCTGTGTTGACTTAGTGTAATTATATGTAAGACTGTGCTCTGTAGAGTAACAGGACATTAATAATTAAGTTCCAGTGATTAATGCAAAACCCCCGGCCAAGCATTAACAATGTTGCTTTATAAAACTGATATGTCTCTCCAAATATATTGAACCTACGTATAAACAATTACTATGCTTCGGTAAGTAAACCTGCTATAATTTTCCCACTGTGTAAAACTATTTTATAGGCAGCTTTTGGCTATAGAATTTAACTAATCCTATCTTATGCATTAACAATGGAATGCAACAGCGACTCCAATAACTATCACATTACACGAAACCTTTACTAACATGCAGTACTGCTGTGTTGAGTTTATGAACTTTATACTGTTAAGGCCTGTGCTTACGATGAACAACTATAACGGTCAAGCTCTTGTATATTTAGTGATTCTTGTCAAGCTTAGCTAACGTTTTTTTTTGTAGAATCATTACAATTTCCTTGGGTGATAAGTTCAACTACGTGCCTACCCAGTATTTCTTCCAGTTTAAAGACTGTATTTACAAGCATCATCATGGTGGATAAAAAAGGGTTGCCAAAAATATGTTATGTTTTGTTTATTCTATGTTATTAAGCCTGTGTTTTGTGTGAAGTGTCCTATGACTCTTAATTTGCAATGCTTATCTACAACACAGTTGATATATATTTTATAGGCATTGTTTAGCCAGTTATGTACAAATATGATTGCAAACAATATAATGATAAGCTTTGCTCGCTTGATGCGAGGTGTTGAGTGTATATAATAGTTATGACTAAAGCTCTTGTACCTATTGAAAAACTTAGTAAGTATGTAAGTTTAAATAACAACTGAAAGGATTTCTAGGCTCACGAGGAATCTGTCAAAATTGCTTCATTCCCAAACTCATAGCCAAAGTAAATTATCGAGCCCAAACCACCTTCAAGCTCTATTTCTGTGTTAACGATCTCAAAAGATCTCCACCTAGAGCAATGCTCAAGGAGATCAGATAATGTGTAAAGTTGCTATTTTATTCTTGTAAATTAAAATTTTAAAAATAAATAAAATACCTTCATTTAATTTTCAAAAGTCGGTGGTGGTCTTAGCCAATAACATGTTGTTATTTTTGCATTCGTATAATAAATAACACTATTTAACGTACTAAACTCAGTTAAGTATTTATCCCACCAAGCTTACTAATCTTATAATACATCAATAATGTCATAGACAAATGGGAATAAAAGTTAGTAACAATGTAATACACACTCACGTACCAACCATAGAACCACAACATTATTTTCTTGATATACTGATAATATGTTGCTTTTGTTACCTACTAGAAGTGTATTTTAACTTAGCCAACTTTATATATTTGGCATACAGACTGGTGTGCTATACAATTTAAAAGTATGCATTTTTCAACCAATTTTTTTTCTTTATTTCTAAGGAGTTAGTTAATAAAATGCAGTATATAAACACTACACACTGTAATATTTGATCAATCGTAAACATATCAATCATTAATTGTACAGATTTCCTGCGTATTAACAAACTTCACAGATTATTAATTCTATTCGAAATTGAATTCTGTAAAAGAACAATAATATTCGACAAGGCAGACACACCAATGGATACAAATAAGGACGAGTCAATTCTGACTACTCTTCCTGCGCTGAAAGAAAGATCTCTGCTAGAGATCTGATCATGGAACATGTTCAGTTGTTCAGCCACGTCACTGTCGACTGGTACTTCTAGCAGCAGATCTTGTATTATGTCCATAGTATTCCTGGTCTCCATGTGAGCGCCTCGGCAGCTTGAGATGACGAAGGTAGTTTTCAGTATTGCCATCACAGATCGTGTGAGATACACAAACAAAACCCACCCAGGGATTACATTAAGTGACATTTTTAGAGTTATACCCATGTGAATATCACTTGTGATTAAGATGAGACAGCAAAGAAAATATATCAACATTTGATGATCAACATACGTATACACTCGTATAGCTTTTCATTAATCTCTCTAAGTTGAAATATATCTTCTGCAGAAAGTTGGATTTTCGACTGTGTGCTATGTTTCTTGCTACCTATCACAATTGGCTGCGTAGATTCACAGCTATATATTATCCAGTCTGATGAATTGCGACAGTTAATATTGTTGCTAAATGACCGAGTACTTTTTATATCTTGTAATTTCCTGTTCACATTATTTAGCTGCGATGTAACCTGCAGTGCCCAGTTTGCATAGTTCAGTGAAAGACTCAGAACAACAATGTCGTATAGACTGTAACAAACAAATGATATTAGGCTTCTTCCATGCGTACGGCACAGCTCCAAAATACCACGAAATACAAAGCCGAGGAGAAATATTGTGGAAACGACAGAGAATATCTTACTTTTCCCTCTGCTTGACTCCTTATACATATAAAATAAGCTCTGGTCTACTTCCAATAACTTCTGCAGTATTTCCCGTCTGCAGTTGTAGTTGATGAACATACTTACTTGGCTGAACAGTGTGGTTATGTGCTGGGATGTTACGAACGATAATATAGACCAAAACATTGCTGTACTAACTAAATTTTCACTAAACAAAGATGCCATTCTGTGTATACAAAATGTCATTTCAATTACAGTTAATGTTATACTGTAAAGTGTTGCTGATGCAGATCTCTTAAATATTACAGTCATCATATTTCTACGTCTTCTAACAACTGATATGTTGAAAGTCTCTAGACCTACTAGTTTGTACAATGTTCCCAGAATTCCAGGCGATAAAGTCGAGTAGTCTCCGTTTAATGCATACATTTTAGTCTGCAACAGAATAAAATATCATACTAAATATAAACAAACATAAATAGACAAAACTCTCATACGTAATTTAAAAAAAACATTTAGTGAAACTGTGTTTTGTAGCTTCTAAATATAGATCTCAATTTCGGGACCAATAACTATGGCCTCTGTTTGGGAACCATTCCAGCGCATACTTGAAGCTCAGCAAGGTACAGATGGTAGAAAGTGTGCCTGATAATTCCTTCTTCTACACGATCAGGCGAGTAAACGCCTCCTTCAGTCGTTTGTCCTTATCGTAGAAAAATAACGTCTTCGGGACAAAATATTATTAGTAGATATGTTTCAGAGTAAACAACATCAGAAGGAATGCTTCTTGGGCAACAAGTCTAGGAGATACGCCTGTGTCTTGGAAGAGGAATGGGGAGCGAAAAAAATTAATTTTCGCAATTTTTGTCTAGATGTTTTTTATTTCTCACTTATCATCGAAAATCAAGGCTCGACAATCCGTAGACTTTATTTTGCACACCTTCCTACAATGTTACGCAGTCACAGACATTCTTATTTTTGGAGCACTGGCGGCAGATAGGAAAGAAATGTATTTTTTTTATTTTGCCATCATTGCTCCAAAAACAAGAAAGTACGTGGCTATGTAATAATCGTTTACAATTGTATCATTTATAGATGGTCGAGCCTTGACTTTCAATTATTAGTAGGAAACATTTTTCGACCAAAATGGTAAAATTCCATTATTTGGAGCACCTCAGGAACGAAAGTATTTCAGGAACAACTATTTTTGACTGACAAGTAACGATTATAGAGGAAGCATCGGTAAACGTTTTAGATCAAATTACTTTCGGATAAATTGTATTAAAGAAACACATTTTAGATTAAATAACTAGCGCAAAATATGACCGTAGATAAATGGTTGCATGGTTGTCTATGATTAACATTTTGATATCCTCCACTTTCGGTATGTGATCCAAATCATTGAGAATGTAAAATTATAATGAATTCGTCAAACATACTTATATCGCCATCGACACACTAAAACTAAATCCCCCTGTCCCATCGTGCAACATACATTGTTGGTCATGCTTCTATTAACGAGCTATGTCCAATCTTTTAAATGGAGTAGTTTATATTTAGTCATAAATGATAAAACGATCAAATCCACACTGCTACCATCCTTTACATAAACAAAAATTCTTTGATTTAACAAAAACCCATACTTCTCCTGCAAGCAATGCGAGCAAATTTTCTTTAATTATTGAATAAATATATTTGTCCGGGCGTGATCTGCATATACATGATGTTCAAGCTGTCCATTTTAAAAAGTACATTAATATTGGCCTTGTCGTGTAAATTGTGTTTTGGTATACGCGCATAGCTTTCATTTATATAAAATAGTTTGTATTCCAGGTCCTAAACGTAAGTAACTTTGTATTTCGAGTTACTTAAGAAGACTCTTCATAAGACAGGAGTCACAGAAAAAGATGCGCCTGAAATCAGAGCTCTTAATAGTGTTTTGTAACAGAAGACAATGCATTCCCACTGCATTTGTGTGTCGATATTTGAAACAAGTACGGGCAAGTGTTGTTTCTGTTTGAATACCACCCCGTTACTGAGATAAATAGTATATAGGCTATATGCTATCTATACACCATCGCAGTGTGACAGTATGTCTTGCGCCAAGAAGATTAAAAGAGGATGTAGACTACTTAATATAATAATACTTTTTTAGCGTAATCTTAGAATATAAAATGAAGGGTCCTCAATCACTCACTTATCAATGCACAGCCCAAACCGCTATTCATTGAATCATTAAATTTTGAGAGTAGCATTCCCTTAACCCGCAGGCACCCACTAAGAAGGGATTTTTTGAAATTCTAAAATCAAGAGGGTGAAAACAAGTGAAATGTGTTTTCAATGAATCCCATACATCTTATTAACCTGGAAATCAATCATTATTTTTTTAACTTCGAAATATTGCCTAAGCAAATGCATATTAGCAAATTTTTCGATTTGACGAAATTCGAAAATTAAGTTGGTCAAAAGCCGCAAAATGTGTTTTTCGTCAATCCTTGATTACTTTTAAACCCTTTAAGTTATCGAGGGGATTATTCCTTCAGAATGATGCTAACGTAAATATCTAAAAATAATTTAAAGGATTTTAGAAATTCCAACTCATAAGCTGTTAAAAAAAAATTAAATGTGCTTTCATTAATTAATCATCCGTATCTTTGAACCAGCTAAAATATAAATATATATTTTTGTTTTAAAATTTAGCTTGCGTAAATATCCAAAAGTCCTTTCAAGATTTTTCGAAATACGACAGTATACCGGATGGAAAAATGTAAAATGTTTCAGAAATCCCATAAAACATGTATGACCACGGATAAATAATTTAAAAGTTGTTACTTATCGGCATCCTATTGATACTTATACCGTTTTGGTCACGGGACTGTGAATACATTTATAACGTCTTTGGTGTAAACACATTAAACTTCTTAAGGCTCGGTTCCAGTCGCCATATGGAATTTAATTATTTTTCGATTTTTAGGAATTCTAAGAAGAAAAATGTTAAATATGCCATTATACCTCAAATTTTATTTACATTACGCCCCAATACGATTTAGCTGTTAACATACGAGTATAATTACGCCGCAATGCGTATGGAAAATTTTTTTATATTTATAACTAGCAGTCCCCCGCGGCTTTGCTCGCGAGTATTATTCGCAACTGCTAGTAATATTTACTTTAATTGAAGAACCTATTTGTGCTCAAGATTGGTACTTCAGTCATCAAATGTTAGAATGTCCAAGCGGCTAGTTCTGCAGCAGGATAAGTAGCTATAGCTGTCCACGCGAAAAGCAGTCTTAAATTTGTCCCTGACATTAACGGCGACTTCGCCTGGACCTTATTTATAACCCTGCCAATTTGACGCTGTGGGGTAGTTACAGACACCTAAGGTTAGAGGTGAATCTAATGAAAAACATCTTATTTAGCCTGTATACATCCATTGGCGACAGTGCCCTCAATTACATATTTTCAACATATTCACTGGAACTTTATTGCTATTACAAAGTTTCAGTCGGTAAAGGTTTCGCGGAAACGTATTTGGTACAGCAAACATAATATTAGTTAGATGATATATCGTCGTTTTACTGCCAAAAGTGACCCAGTCAAAATGAGATAAAATGATAAAAATGCTAGGAATATGTATATATTGTTCACGAACATTTGCCCTAGTTTTAAATATATTCGTCATTTCGTACTGTTGCGTCACAGTATAGAAACGTACCACATTTTTGTTAATATCTACAATTTAATAGTGTTTTTAAACAAAAAAACATTAATGACTTAATCACTTATGGCAGTATACCGACGATATGTCAGCTGATGTTATAGAGGAACCTAAGTGTAAAGCGAACTGCAATTTTACCCCTTTTAAAGACTACATGTAAATTGCACTAATTCGATCTGCCTTGTAGTTATTGTGTGTCAGAATTGAACGTTCGCACGTAGCTTTTAACGGAATTCGAGCCCAGAACCTGCCGGAATTTAGACCTGAGTAACAAACAACTGCGTCACGTAACGTCGAAATAATTCATGAAAATAAAATTTTATTAAAAAAAAAATTAAATATCTGTGTCCTGGGCTCATAGAGGTTGTACAACACCACGTCTCGATAGGTTACTGTAGAGTGAAACTCCTGTATAGGTTGTTTCTCGCTGCTCGTTCCTGCTTTTCGGATCGTCTGCCTTGAATATTGACCAACTTAGTTTTATTCTTAATAATCACGTTTCTTTTTTAAATATTTACGTAAGCATCACTCTGACGTGAACAACACATCAATATCGTGGGTTGATGGAAAACAAAATTTGTGCTTTTTCACCCTTTTGGGTGTCGAATTTCGAAATATTTTAAATTTACATCTTAGACATTTGTATAAGTATCCAACTGAAGTGTAAATCACATCTCTAGCCCGTTCAGTCGAATCAAAATCGAACATTAACTAAATAAACACATGTCACCCCTGCGCAGTATTGAGAAATCGAATTTCGAAAAATCTGAAAACCGTTTTGCGATAATTTCTGTAATCATCATCCTGAAGCAAAAATTAATTGTATATCTCGACGGGTTCGATAGATATCGAGAATTTATCTAAAACACTTTCAAGATATTTTCACCACCTAAGAGAGTAAATTTCGAAAAACCCTTGAATCACGTTTTAGAATACTTTATTGGTATCTCGTGGACGTAAAACACACAACATTAGCACGCTGGGTTCAAGATATATCGACGATTAATTGAAAAATCTTTTCACCACTTTTCACCCCTTTTCACGTCCTTAGGTGGCGAATTTCGAAAATTCCTGAAACTGCTTTTTAGGTATTTGAGTAAGCATCAATCCTAATCAAAAATCACGTCGCTGTATAAAAAACAATGCGATCGATATATATCGAATGTGAGTCGGAAACTCATATTACCCCTTTTTTAACCAGTTTATTGCCGAATTCAGAAAATATATTTTACATGGTACTTGGAATATTTACAAAAGCACCAATTTAAAGCAAAGAGCACTTCGATATCTCGATTGATTCGATAGATATGGAACGATAATCGCAAACACAGTTCACGTATTTTCACCCCTTTAAATAAAGAATTTCGAAACGTCTTTGAGTCCTGTCATAGACATTTGTAAAAGTAACCAATTAAAGTTAAAATCACGACGATAGCCAATTGTGTTTCAAAGATATAGACGATTCATAAAAAACACATTTTGCCCCTTTTTACTGTCTGGGGGTCTAATTTCAAAAAAACCTAAAACTGCTTTTTGGGTATTTACGTAAGCAATATTTTGAATTGAATATCAACTCTCTATCCCGAAGGGTTCGATAGATATCGATAGTTGATTGGAAACACATTTAAGGTCTTTTCACCCCCTTAAATGTTGAACTTCGAAAAATCCTTAAAATGGCTAATATGCATTTTTACGAGTGTCCTATTAAAGTAAAAATCGCGAAGATTGGCCGTCGAGTTCGAGCTCTATCGACGTTTCTTCGGAAACACATTTCACCCCTTTTCACCCCCTTAGAAGTCGAATTTCGAAAAATCCCTTCTTAGTGCTCGCCTACGACCTGAGGGGAACCCCCACAAAAAATTTCACGATCCTAAGTCCAGTGGTTTGGGCTGCAGTTTGATATGTCAGTCAGTCAGTCAGCTTTCATTTTTATATATAGAGATTTGCCTGACAAATTGTGACCTAACTATACATTACTAAATATATAGCCATGCTTGTGTTCTAGATAAAGGTAAATAGAATTTGCGGATAGTCGCCTTAATAAACCTGACGACTTATTTTGGCGTAGTTGCTTGGAACACTGGTAGGAGGTTTTGGGTTCGAATCCAGTGTAAGGCGGGGCCGCGGTAGCCGAACGGTCAGATCATTCAACCCCCGCCAAGGCGATCCGGGTTCGAATCCCGGCGGGGTCGTTCCCCGGATTTTCGTATGTGGGAATCGTGCCGGACGATGCCGCTGTTCAGCGGGTTTTCTCGGGGATATCCCGTTTCCCCCACCCACCCATTCCGGCGCTGCTCAATACTCACCTCACGTCATCCCTCATCAGCGCTAAAGACCTCGATGTTAAGCACTGACCAACAATCTCACACACACATCTCACAGTTTAATCTTAGTTTTCATAATTTTAGCATCTAACCCCAGTGCTAATTTTTTGCCAAGTTTAGTCTTGAGCTATTTAGAGATCTCATATACTGCGTGCTGTTCGTTCAGGAATTTTTGCTTTTAAAATACTTAATACTGTGTTGTTTACATGCTTCGTCTGAACAATTTATACTAACACTCCACACGCAAATCTTGTGGCAAGACACATTCCCGGTCCGCAGTAATTGCACGACCGTAAATGAGCCTCAAACAGGTTTGTTAAGCAATCACTGAATTATCTAAAACATTACATGTCATATTCACTTACTTAAGGGTCAAATTTCGAAACAAAAGTTTAATCACAGTTAAAGCTTAAAGCTCTTTCATGGCTGTCACATTGAAGTGCAAACCGTTATAATAGTCTGTTGGGTTCGAGATACATAGACAATTAATTAAAACATATTTAAGACAGTTTCATCACTTTTCACCCCATTATGTGTCAAACTATGAAAATCAATACAAGTATTTAAGTGAACATCGATATTGAGCAAAAACTCGTCGCTTTCTAAATGTTTAGTGGAGTCGGCAAATATCGATAAAGAATCGTAAACGTTTTTCCATTTGGTACCATTTTGGGGTCAAATTTATAAAATTTTTAAAAAAATTTTTTTGGGTACTTATGTAAACATGATTATGGGGCAAAGAGAGCTCGATATCTCGACTGGATTAAAAAAACAGAGAACTAATCGAAAACACTTTTCACATGTTATTTTTACCCCCTTAACTATCGAATTTCGAGAAACAGCTTTAAGTCTTGTCGTATACAGTTGTATATGTATCCATCTGAAGTAACACTCACGATGATATCTGTATAGACGGTTCATAAAAACATTGTTTCTCTCTTTTTACTTCTTGGGAGTGGAATTTCGAAAAGTCCTTAAAATCTATTTTTCCATATTTACGTAAGTATCATTTTGAAGCAACACGAAACTTTATATCCCGAAGGGTTCGTTAACAATCGATAATTAATCTAAAACACGCTTCAAGTATTTTCGCTCCCTTAAAGGATGAATTTTCAAAAATCCTGATAATGTCTAATGTGCATTTTTATGAGTTTCCCACTTACTTGAAAATCGCTACGATTAACAACCAGGAACCAGCTTTGTGAACGATTCCTCAGTTTTCAAACTTTTTTTAAAATTAATATATTTCAAACATATGTTTTCTTATTTTAGGCATAAATTGTAATTGTATCTTTCTCTTAGGAAACTTGTGTATCTCTCATAGTTTTTGCGTAATGAGTCGTAAACGTCAAAATTTGCACTTTGCTGTTTTATGTACGCCATTAAAACCAACTGACTTACCAAACCGAATAACTCAGTGTAAAACAATGTTGTAAGCTATTATTTTACACATATAAAACAAAAAATAAAATATTTCTATACTTAAAATACATTCTAAATTTTAAAATGAAAATTTCAAAATTTCAGAATTTTTTTAAAAATACGAAAATTTTTTTTATATATGTTTTAAATCACAGCCTACAACATTGTTCTACACTGTGCATTTTTTCGGTTTGGTATGTCAGTTGGTTTTAGTGGCGTGCTTAAAACCGTAAAGTGCAAATTTTGACGTTTACGACTCATTACGCAAAAATGATGATGCACAAATTTCCTTAGAGGAAGATTTAATCACAATTTATATCTAAAATAAGAAAAATAATATCTGGAACAAATATAAACGTACAAAAAGACGTTGAAAATTGAGGCGAACAGCGCTCTTAAGGTTCTACACCGAGCGATGTGGCGTAACGTTAAAACATCAGACTCGTTCTCGGGAGGACTCGGGTTCGATCGCCGGTTCCGCCCATCCTGATTTCGGTTTTCCATGGTTTCCCGAATGGTGGGATGGTACCTCATCAAGTGCCATGGTCGATTTCTCTCCCAGCTTCCGTCGTTGTACCAAGTTGTGTTAGAAACTAAAGAAGTATTTTGGACATACGCCGTTGTAGCGAAAGGTGTGTTACAGAAAACCGTCTGTAATAACCTCGCAGTCGACGAGACGTAAAGCCCACGCACCTTATGTTAAGAGCCAATGGTCCGGACGCGTGAGATGTACGGTACAGAAATTATTTTTGTGTAACTATTAAGAACGTGTAAAGTGTGTTTATCTACGAAAAGAAGACACACTTCAAAATGTGTTCTTATGATTTAAAATAAACCGCCCGCTTCTTAAATACATGATTCCCAAGCTCCTCAATAGTTCTAAAAATGGCTTTTTCACTTTGCTGTAGCTGAGAAAATATCTATCGTAATCATAAACTAAGCCATAGAAACCTGCATTGGACATTACCACAAACTTTCCGTAAATAAAACAACAGGGTCTTAGCTTGAAGTCTTATTGTAAAACTGTTTCTACGAAAAACACTGAACGTTAGTTTACTCCTTCGCGCCTAGAGGCGATGAGCTGTTTGACGGACGTGTTATATTAAACATATTGCCTTCTCCGTTTCCGTTCCTCAAACGTAAAGAGAAAGCTACCGTCCAGTAACTCTTAAAGGGTCAAAATTCATAAAATACCTTCTTAGTGTTCCCCTTCGACCTAATTGAAACCAACACAAAAATGTCACGTTTCTAGGTCCAGCAATTTGAGCTGCTGTCAGTCAGTGAACACATTTATGTACAGAGGTAATATTTGGTCTAACCAATGGTATATTAAGCTGTATTTATCAGTACGTTCCCGTCATACATAACATTTCTCTTTGTTAATTTGTAACACAAATCAAAAATTACAACTGACGATAATTAATTCAAACACGTTATATTGTCTTGACATATTCACCAATAGCTATGATAAGCTACAGTAAAGAAAAGTAGAGTTTTCATGGCTACAAACATACTTATCTTCACCCAGTCTCTGTGTCGAGTATGACTATGTACTGTGTGTTGTCCAATGTAGTTCGCAACAGAATCGACAACGAATGTGAAACTAACGATGTTTCGTCACTTTAATATTTTACACTCCAGTGCTAGCAGAAGAAGACACCCCTTACAGCATTGTAGATAACTTCAGTAATTGAATACAAACACAGGCATTTAAAAAATAACTTCCCGTCAGAATTATTCGACTGAGAACGACAACTGAACGGTGACATTTCCCCCTTTTTTTTTATTTGTGTAGCTATTTACTGGCGTAGCTGATCGGTATCCTACAAATGTATGTAACACAGTTATGAGTTGATAATTTCCTGCATTTTTATATACATTTTTTGTAAAGTTTTATCGTACTTTGTATTGCTTACTCTTAGTTTACAAAAAAGTCTTTATACCACGAAAAATACTTAATGTATGTAACAAGCTATTCAAATTATATTAGATTCCGAATTATCAATACTTCAGCCATATTTGGAAAAACGTTACCAAATTATTTGCAATATTATCCCCAACGTTTCAAAACTAATAATGTACGTTTAAAATTCGTATGTTTTGTGCAGCGTACTTCGGAATCCATTTTTTCACAAGGAAAAATTCTTGTGAGCCTAACGCCGTAGATATTCAAGCTAAAGCATAGTCCACTGTAATTAAAAAATAGTTCTGAATAATGACAGACGGTTTTTATCACATATGTACCGAGAAGAATATTTCTGCTGCTATAGAAACACTCACAGTAAGTTACTGGTAATTTCATATTATA
This sequence comes from Medauroidea extradentata, assembly GCA_003012365.1. Lineage (NCBI taxonomy): Eukaryota > Metazoa > Arthropoda > Insecta > Phasmatodea > Phasmatidae > Medauroidea > Medauroidea extradentata. Next base: position 2,143 of record PNEQ01025354.1, on the reverse strand, counting down.
ATACGGACTTTTTAAATAAAAGATAAGTTGCGTTTGTATTATTGTGGTCCTATACAGTTTTACTTCTATATGGCGCGCAGATAAAGTCGAAAATGTCTCGCATGTAAACGAAAAAAAAAAAAAAAAAAAACATAGTTTCTCTAAACTAATTTCTTTGAAAGTTCGTAATGCAATAATCATTAAACACACTTTTTCTACCTTAGAAAGGAAAAAAAAAATTACTCACATTGTTTGTGATAATTATTTTTTGAGCTTGAACAAGAGCAGACTCACAAATACGTTAAGTTGTTTTGTTAACTTTTTTGTCGTGGTAACGAATTTTTTAAGGCAAGAAATTGTGCAGTTTTGAATAAAAATCAAATTAACCAACATTTCGTTAAATACACAATTAGCTTAAACAGTAGTATTTACCGTCTTTAAACAATTAGCCAACTTGGTGAAAACAATCTAATCAAAACTACCGAAACTTAATTTCGATATATGTTCTCGTTTAGGTTTTAAAAAATCTGGAAATCAGTGTAAACAGGACAGCATGGTTTTAAAGTGCAATGAAGGCCAACGATATAAACATCAGGAACTACACAGTTTAGCAAATTCAGTTAAATGTATTCATTAACAACCCACGAACTGAATTGTCTTCAAATTTGGCATTTTATTCGAAACTGTACAATTTCTTGTCTTAAAAAATCACGGCAAAAATAATTACAAAACAACCTAACATATTTGTGATTCTGCTCTCATTCAAGCTTGACAAATATTATCACAAAACAAAATTACGTACTTTTGAATGCGACCAAAACACTGCGTGGAAATCAAAAACTACGCAAGCTTATTATTTCCTTTCTAAAGTCGAAAAAGTGTGTTTAGTGATTATTGTATTGATATTGCGAATTTCGTTACACTTAAGACCGTGCTGTCTTGTTTCTACTGTTTTTCAGATTTTTTTAAAACCTAAACGAGAGCAGGTATCGAAATTCAGATTGGCAGTTTTGTTTAGATTAGTATCCACCACGTTGGCTAATTATTTCAAGACAGTAAGTACTACTGTTTTAGCCAATTGTGTATTTAACGAAATTTTTGTTAACTGGCTTTCTTCATCTCTAGTAGAATCGGGGCTGCAGACGGCGCAGTAGCTAGAGTGCCTGCCCCTCGTTGTATCGACACCGGCTCAGTTCCAATTCGGGTCCGGTACCCGATGTTCCAAAAGTGGAAAACGAGGCGGACAGAAAATTGAATATAAAAAGCAGCCGTTCATAAAATAAACAAATTAAGGAGAGTCAAATAATGAATTTCTGAGCGTGGCTTCAAAAATTCAAGATCTACGTTATATGAAGGAAAAAAAATGGATTCCAATGTCTTTCACAATTTTTGGCATACTGTTTTTGCCAACATAGTTTTCGGATATTAATTAACACAGTTTGTACACAGGAGGTTTGAGCAACCCCGTTACCTAACGAAGGTGGAATGTATTCGAAATCATTTTTCACACATTGTAGGTCTTGTTGTTACAATATCGCACCTGGAAGTTCATAACTTTTTCCTCTTTAATTTTGCATGTTCTAACAAACCGGTGTTAAGTGCTAAATTTCAATTGCAGTTACTAAAAACTCGCACTATAAATCTCTTTTTTTTTTACAAGGAATCATCTATCAATCATGTAACATGCTTTCGTGAACGTTCAGCATATCGGCTAACATGCGTACAAATGAACGTTTATTGACTTCGTAACTGAATACTCGAAATATTATTTTAATATTGCAACTATATTAACATCATGCTCAGAAGTTTTACGGTGATTTTCAAACATTTCTTTAAAAAGAACATCATTTTCATATCGAAGAACTGTTTGTCTCAAATATATCACGAACTTGTACCTAGGTTTTCGGTAACAATAAACCTCATATACAGAGTGTTCGGAAAATATTTGCCCAAACTCCGGGAGGTGATTTCTCATGAAAAATGAAGTAGACATTGTAGTGGACACTTTACCGAAAAGTGAATATTAAGGGCGTAATAAGCCTTCGAAAATCGGGTTTGAAAACGGTATTTTGTCAAAATATCTCAAACGGTTAAGAGTAAAATAACGAATATTTGGGTGATGGTACGAATGAGTGCGATCGGTAACATCAAATAAGTACAGCCT
>PNEQ01025353.1:0-55585 GCA_003012365.1 Medauroidea extradentata | reverse complement strand
CGCCCAGACACGCGCGAGCACGCCCAGACACGCGCGAGTTCACCCAGACAGGCGCTAGCACACCCAGACGCGCGCGAGATCACCCAGACAGGCGCGAGCATACCCAGACAGGCGCGAGCACACCCAGACAGGCGCGAGCACACCCAGACGCGCGCGAGCACACCCATTCTCTCTTTGGTTTTTATACCATTCTTGCACGGGTACTGTTCAGAAGTGTACCTTAGTTAGATTTTTGTCATGTTGGTACATAGTGGGAATTCTAGTGATATTTTGAAACGAAGCTGGGATTCGAAGCTAACTTCACTCCAGTAAACAATGCCATATGATTTCCAAAATTGAATGAAACAATAAACTATGCCTTGTCAGTGTGAAAAATTAAAGCAATGTGTCCATTCTCTGATTTATAAGAAAACCCGTAAAACCGATCTGACAGGGATCAATCCCCCTTAATAACGAAGATTTCTCTGGTAAGGAGTAGAGAAGAGTGAAGACAGAATGGTAGCTCTCGCACATTACGACGTTTTAGTGGTAGGTTTGTGTTTTGATAAATTTATTATCAATTTATTATCGATTTTATTGTGTAAAATCCGCTCAAGAATAATAAATCTTGTTTTAAAGTCAACTGTATGTAAGTCGCGTGCATCCAAAAAGTAACTTACCTAGCTAACAGTTTGAATGCGTTTAAGCAAAGCTGCTGGCTTTTAGAGACTGGTGGTACAGCGTTTCAATTGCGCGAGTTGGGAAAGTAATATATCGCATTAATTTATATATTAAAAATATATGTTTCTTCCCAATTATTATTATGTTATGTGTAAGCGTCCGCGAAACCTACCGTAACAGTCCTGCCATCTATTAACACATTTCTCAAAACCCCGCCCACCTCTCGAATTATCGGCCAATCACAGGTGCCTTGGACTCGCCTATTGGCTAAGCCGTTTTCTGGCAGGGCGGCCGCGCAATTGAACAGCAAAAACACAATAAAATGAATAGATGTCGAGATTAGGTCGCAACTTTTTAACTTAAAATAACTTATTTATTTCATGCTTAATGTGTCATACTGTACACAATATGCTGAAATAACCATTGCGTACATAAACCATACTTTTGTCGCTAATAGCAGACTGTTTCAAGTTACTATCGACACTTGTAACTTTTCGGAGTTTCATTCATACCAGTTCTCACCACACACACAACAGGATTTATCGAGATTTCACGACCTAAACGTAAGTTACTGTAGAGTTAAGAATAAACAAACATGCAGTAACAAGTCCAATGACATCACAGGGACATCAACATGGCGGCACCCGTTGTTACTGAGCTAAATTAAACACACACTTGATTTACGTTTTTTCTCAGGTTATACGGACGCAAATAAAGAAAGTATGGTACCATTATTCATTAATAATAACATACTTTTAAAAAACAACAAAATTAATAAATAGGTAATACCTCCGTTCTAGTGCAGCTGCATATCCAGCTTTTCATTTCTGCCAGTGTATGGTAAATGATAAAACTTTCCCTAACTACTCTCAAATCCCTGACTTTTCCCTGTTTTTCAGGTCTGCGGCCATCCGCTAATATCCAATAAACTAATTTGGTACCAATGAGGGAGCGTAGGAGCCAATTTTGAATTGAAGTGTGGGACCCTTGTGCAAATAAAGCAGGGAGAAGGTGTCCTGCCCCCCAGTAATATTAGGGCTTTCAAGGTGTAAAACTGTGCTATATAAGGATTTAACATACTTAAACATGCTAACAAAAATCGATGTCAACATAGAGTTTTCAAACCTGTTTATGAGATCAACTCATTCATATTCTCTAAATATATAACAAGTAAGATATTCCGTCTACAAATTTTCAATACAGAACAAAAAATATAAAATAGAACCCCATTATATAATCCCCTCAATAGCACTTTCCCCTTAAATACACCATTTGTTATGGTTCCCATTATTTTCCTTATGTTAACGATGTACTGTATTCCTGCCATTTACACTTCAGTTGATACTTGCTTCCCCTGAGTTACAGTTATGTTATATGAAGCTCTATATTTTTCTTCCAATTATACATTAAATGTTGATATCGTGGAAAAAGGATGATGGAAAAGGATGAAATTTCTCAATAGCATATTGATGCTAAACAATTTTTTCTGCTTAATTACCGATTATATTTCACTTACAGTGACTTCTTGAGGTCATATATCCTATCTGTGGTCCAATAATGACTTGACTTGTAAACATTTTAAGTTATTAGATGTATTGTTACAATTTTTTGTTGTTTTCCTCCATATACGCTTTCACCTCATTCACACAATTTTTCATCTGTCACTTAGAAAGTGTAATATAGGGGTTCTACTGTATGAAGAAATAATGGCTTCTGTCAAGCCACTAAATTTTCAAGTTCTAGAATTAACCAGAAATTTCACAAGTACAGTGAAACCTGTTATGTGCATAGAAGTGTTAAAAGAGGGACTTAAAAAAATATACATAGGGTAAGGTGGGGCTATTTGGGCCATGGGGCTATTTGGATCAAAATAAGATAATTCACTGCGCAATAATCACGCGCAGCAGAACGCCATTTGTAGTTTGTTGCTTGGGTGTGTTCTTGTAGAAGCAATCACAAGAAGGTTTCAGTTGATAACTGCAACGGATGTCAGATGCAATCTATTTAGAACAATTGCGGTAAGTTTTCAGGACTTAGAAATCATCCTGATGTAGTTTCCAATGTTTACAATTTAGGATCTGACGGAAAAAGCGATCGGCAATTTGTTCATTTTTTGTGTGCATTATGGCGATCAAGGACCCCCGCGCAGTATGCTATGACCACTAGCGACATCTGTTGCTTGATTGCGGAACTATTTGCAGTTGATGTCGGTTGCTGTACACGGGGCTATTTGAACCATTTTTATGAGGCTATTTGGATCACAGTTAAATATTAATTAAGTTGTGTTTATTTTGCACATTTGTTTAGTTTATGTACTTAAAGCACTTTAAATATGTGACTGGGCATTCTGAAATAGTTACGTGCTGGAAACTGGTACTAAACATGTTGTAAATCATTTACTGGGAATGGAAATTTCCTATCAAAGTATAGCATCACCTCTCTTTCGAAAAATAAAAATAAAATAAATAGCAACAATGTATTCCAAAATAATTCTTATATTTTGTAGATAATTTTTTGAGATTAGCACCGGTGCATATATTTCTTTGTTGTTTTCAGATGGTGAGGAAATATAAATCTAAGAATACATATTTGCAGTGGTCCGAAGAATCCATGGCTCATGCAAAAAATAGTGTACTTAATGTCCATATTTAGGTATGAGAGCTGCATCTTCGCACTTCAAAGTGCCTTATACAACCCTGCAGAGAATAATTAAAGAATGTGGTCTTCGTACAGCCATCGTAGATGATCTTAATAATGCACAAATCCCCCCAATTAGGAAGTCCATTGGTCATCCCACTATTTTTTCTCCAGAGCAAGAAAGTGAACTGGTGGACAGACTGAAATTCTTACGAGTCGTGGATTTGGTCTTCGTCCGCGAGTGTGAGAAGGGCAGTGTACATGTTTGCAAAAATTAAGAACATTAACACCCCATGGAGTGATGAAACGAAAATGGCTGGGAAGGATTGGTTTTCTTCATTCATGAACAGACATAGAAATTCAATTTCATTGAGAAAACCAGAAGGTCTTTCGAAAGCTCGGGCATGGGATTGAACAAAGAGGTTGTGAATAATTTCTACGACATTTTGAAAAGTGTGTACATCAAACTTGATCTCCAAGCCCAGCCTCACATCATATATAATGTTGATGAAAGTGGGTTCCCAATGAACAACAGGCCATTGAAAGTCGTTAGTGGAAAGGGTAAGAGAGAAGTTACATCATTAACAAGCTTGGAACGAGGGGAGAATGTAACATCAGTTGTCTGTTGTAGTGCCAGTGGGGTATTTATTCCCCCATTCATAATATTCAAAGGGAAGAGAATGAGAGAAGAATATAAGCATGGAATGCCACCTGGCAGTCAAGTAGCAATGTCGGAATCAGGTTACATTAATGAAGATTGGCTTTTGATTTGGTTGCAACATTTTCAAAAAAATCGTTCACCAGGAAGATGCTTATTGTCCTGGGCTCATAGAGGTTGTACAACACCACGTCTCGATAGGTTACTGTAGTGAAACTCCTGTATAAGTTGTTTCTCGCTGCTCGTTCCTGCTTTTCGGATCGTCTGCCTTGATTATTGACCAACTAAGTTTTATTCTTAATAATTATGTTTCTTACAAATAAAAAAATACATACATATTTTTTTTTAAATATTTACATAAGCATCACTCTGATGCGAACAACACCTCAATATCGCTACTTGTTAGATAGATATCGTAGGTTGATGGAAAACAAATTTTGTGTTTTTTTCACTCTTTTGGGTGTCGAATTTCGAAATATTTTAAATTTACATCTTAGACATTTGTATAAGTATCCAACTGAAGTGTTAAACACATCGCTAGCGCGTTCAGTTGAATTAAAATCGATCATTCACTAAAAAAAAAAATACACATATCACCCCTGCACAGTGTTGAGAAATCGAATTTCTAAAAATCTGAAAACTTTTTTTGCGATAATTTCTGTAATCATCATCCTGAAGCAAAAATTAATTGTATATCTCGACGGGTTCGATAGATATCGAGGAATTATCGAGAACATGTTCAAGGTCTTTTCACCACTTAATTATTAGAGTAAATTTCGAAAAACCCTTTAATCACGTTTTAGAATACTTTATTGGTATCTCGTGGACGTAAAAAACACAACATTAGCCCGCTGGGTTCAAGATATATAGACGATTAATTGAAAACGCTTTTTTTTCACTTTTCACCCCTTTTCACGTCCTTAGGTGGCGAATTTCGAAAATTCCTGAAATCTCTTTTTAGGTATTTGAGTAATCATCAATCCTAAACAAAAATCACGTCTCTATATAAAAAACTATGGGATCGATATATATCGAATGTGAGTCGAAAACTCATATTACCCCTTTTTTAACCAGTTTAGGGCCGAATTTGGAAAATATATTTTTAATGGTACTTGGGATACTTAGAAAAGCACCAATTTAAAGCAAAGAGTACTACGATATCTCGATTGATTCGATAGATATGGAAGGATAATCGAAAACACATTTCACGTATTTTCACCCCTTTAAATAAAGAATTTCGAAACGATTTTGAGTCCTGTCATAAACATTTTTAAAAGTAACTAATTTAAGTTAAAATCACGATAGCCAATTGTGTTTCAAAGATAAAGACGATTCATTAAAAACACATTTTGCCCCTTTTTACTGCCTGGGGGTCGAATTTCAAAAAAACCTAAAACTACTTTTTGGGTATTTACGTAAGCAATATTTTGAAGTGAATATCAACTCTCTATCCCGAAGGGTTCGACATATATCAATAGTTGATTGGAAACACATTTAAGGTCTTTTCAGCCCCTTAAAAGTTGAACTTTGAAAAATCCTTAAATTGGCTAATATGCATTTTTACGAGTGCCCTATTAAAGTAAAAATCACGATGATAGGCCGTCGGGTTCGAGCTCTATCGACGTTTCTTCGGAAACACATTTCACCCCTTTTCACCTCCTTAGAGGTCGAATTTCGGAAAATCCCTTCTTAGTGCTCGCCTACGACCTGAAGGGAACCCCCACAAAAAATTTCACAATTCTAGGTCCAGTGGTTTGGGCTGCAGTTTGATTCAGTCAGTCAATCAGTCAGCTTTCATTTTTATATATAGAGATTAACTGCAGCTATAGAAAATAATTTGTCTAGTAGCACTAACACACAAGCTTTGCTTATGTGAGTGTGATGTCTTCCAATATATAAAACGTTTTTATGTAAAGGGTTGTAATCGATATATGGAAATAAATCTATTATTATTTATTTATTATTAAATGTCACACAAGTAACAATAGCATGAGAACAACATACATAATTTCAATAAATGGACTAACTCGCGTATTATAGGTATTTACATTTGTGATATTTTGCATGTATACATTCTGTATACTTAAAATTACACACAAATAAATTATTTCATACAGTAATGACTAAATATCTTTGATAAGTACTATACAAAGAAGGAAATAGTCTGAGTATTACAGTATTTTGTCTAATGAGAAAGCCGTCAAAACTGTCATTACTGTTACTGTATGTGCACATGTACTCCAATACGAGAGAAAATTTTTAACAGCTTCTGAATCTTTGTAGTCAGGAGTTTTCTTTTACAGATCAGGTCATTCACAAGACATCTTTAAATCATCGCCTTGTTCCTCGCACCAATGTTGGAATCGTCACTAGTACTTGTAGTGTTATGGTATTAGAAACGATAGTTGTAGTGAAGAATGTAGAAAAATTATTAACGTCTTTGTTGTATAGCCATACGGTAAATACTTTTTTTTTTTTAATTCAGGTTACATGAAAGCGCGAAAAATGCCGCGGGTTTTACGAAGTCATAAATTTTAATAAATTTATTAATTTTTTTCGCATCTTCATCCTAAACGCAATAGTGTTGTGAAGGAAACCGTAGCTATTAAACTTTCCTGCAAATGCGATACGACTTGGCCACGATGGGAGCGTCTACGAATAAGGGTTTATTGCGACGACTATCAGAGTCATTTAAATTTTGAGTTGTACATTCGTTATAAATAAGGAAATACACGCAGCTACGTACGAAGTGGTAAATCTTGATTATATATTTAACTTTATGAATCTGCAACACTGGATTAGTTCGTGTATTCACTGTATTAAAGTTATTTCTCGTTATAAAGACAAGCGATAGTTCCGTTATGCCCAGTTGGTTTACTAAAGGATTTTGTTTGTTCGTTGGTAAATAGAAAATGAATATGTACTGTATACAATACGAACAGAAAATTGTTTAAAATTTTTTTTCCGCATCATTTGTTCGTGATAAATAAAAATTATGTGTTATACTAGCCGTATGACCAACAAGACTTTCCATTGCAAACATTTCAGGAAAAATCCAATTTTTCTCAAATGTTTGAGTTTTTGGGTAACCTGTTCTGCCCAAGTCATTATTTACACTTTGGTCTCAGTAGGCCTAAGTATAATTTCAGCATAAACATATAGACTGAAGAGATATTATCAAATTGTAAATGTAACCTTTCAAAGAATAATTACATCGATAAAGCTGCCCGGTCGCGGTTTTGCCCTATTTTTGCCTTAATTAACAACATTATCGCATTCTCAAAATATAAAAAGTAACAGAACATATTGCCTAATAATTGCGTTCCATATTATGACAATCATAATCGTGGCGTCGTTCGCTAATATTATTTTACAATAGTACGGTATACTTACAAAAGAAACTGAAACAGTGGGGCAGTTGTCTTTAATGTGTACATATCATACTACCGTCCCCCTATATGGATTCAACAAATTTTCTTTAATACATTTACATTATTATTGTAATTCGGGAATGATTACTAAGAGACCTACTTGCGTAAGCTTCATTCTTAATTACGATCATCTCGTTATTTCAACGGGTTATGAGAGATACATATTATTATTTAGAAACACGTTTTAATTTTTAACTGTGATCTAGACTGAATTTTGAAAGATCCTGTAGGCTGTATACAATTTTTATTGTATTTACGTACGCATTAATCTGAAGAAAAATCACACCGACATCTCAACTGGTTTAAGAGAAATAGAGGGCTTATCCAAAACACATTTTGTGGCTTTTCACACTGTTAGTTGTAAAATTCCGAAAAATCGAACAATTTGTAATATGCCCTTTTTACGCAATATTTCGAAGCATAAAAATTGCGATAGCTGTCCAGATTAATGAGATATCTAAAATTCGCTTAAACACGTTTCACCCTTTTATGTACTTATGAAGTTTAAGTTAAGTTACAAAACACAGAGATTGCTTTTCGCACAGTCTAGTCGGAATTATTATTATCTGTGTTGCAAGATTTTTAACTGGCAGATATTTTTAGTATTAATAGGACCTATTACATAATCAGATACGATTACAATTAGTTGTAATATTAAACTGAAACACTTATTAAATTATTATTGATACTATTTTATTTTAAAACAACGGTTTTGTCTGTAAATTATAGAAAAGGCGTCAGCTAAACATAGCGTGTTAAATATTTTTACAAGTTTATTTTTATGCAGTACATACTTTAGTTCTTTCGCCGGTTGTATTGTAACATGCTTTCCGGAAGTTGATAATGTGAAGGATTTGTGATATTAAGCAGGTATCAGAGGGTATTTATTGCACGTAAAACTAAAGTTGTCACACTTTTTATCAATGTATTTAAATAATTTAGTATCTGAATATTATAAGTCGGCGTTGAAATAGACTAAATCATTATGTAGCATCATTTTTTCTACTTTTGAGTGTATTATGCGTTACACTCCTACATATCATATGATTTTTTTTTTGTTTTACCAAAGCAGTCACAGTACCCAAAATTACTACTTCATAACGTTACTATGCAGACATGTCATACGTTATACAACTGTAACGTCAACATTCACCACTGTGATGCTATTTGATATTTTCCATATTTGGCTATTCGGATGTAAAATAATTCGCCTAGGTGAGGTGTTTATATACGAAAGTGTGAATATTGATTTTGCCGCAGTGGAATTTGTGAATATTTCCACTTTCAATAACCGGTATAAGACGCCAGGAAGGAAGTTTTGGAAAATCCTGACACACCGGTGCCCTTGGAATAGGTATTATAGTGCGACTGGAGGTCGACATGCCGCCCGAGGGACCAAGTTTCTAGGAATTGTAACCAGTGACATGTGGCTAATGGTTAGAGCGTTTAGCGCGGAAATACACATCAGTGTTTCTTACAAACTGAGAGTATTAACTGAAGTGTAGTTCCATTGTGGGATTTAATCTGTTCGAATAACAATACGACGGAAGAAAGCGTACAGAGCTACTTTCCGACACAGATTCTTAAAACTCTTTACACATTCAGGGAGTGGACACCTGTTGTGAACGACCACAGAAGAGACGTGAATAGGATTACCTGCAGGAAATGACTAGTGGGGATTGGTGGGAGGGTAGGGGGAGGATGCCGAAGTACTTACAGTAGCACTCTTGTCCTGTTAACGTGTTTTCATGTATCTAGGGCTCGCTTGTGGGATATGTAGTAACTGGAGAGGACAATAAGGTGCGTCTCAACCACTTCATGCTGGAATTCCAACCTCTTCCTGTAATAAGTGCCATGAAGGGAATTCACACTGAATATATGAGGCAGCAACAAATGCCATATGGGTAAGAGGTTTAGTTAGCTAACACCCGATTGGAAATCTGACACATTATGGATTGTGACAAAAAACAGTAATACAGTAAAAAAATTAAAAATCCTGTCGGCTTGCCTTGCGTGAACTAAAAAAAATACACTTAATGTTTGTACTTATGCACATTTATGTGGAAGCAAAACATTTCACTTAATGAAAATGTAAATTTGTCACACCAAATTTTGAGTATCACTGATGATACTAATGGGGCTACAAATATTCGGTGCACAACATCGAAGCCCCGCCGGGGATCGAGCCCGGATAGCCTAAGTGGGAGCGGAGTGATCTGACCACTCTGACACCGCGGCCTCTAAGGATTCACATCACAAGTCTCGTTTACTGGCTTCGTGCCCTGGAAAAGCACATTTAGTGCCGTGAAAATTCACGGCAAGGGCACCATTGTACCCTAAAAAGTTCTCCTTGAGCTAAATCTTCGTGTCATGTTTCCTAGTCGTGCCCTAGATCGATTTTCAACTCTATGCTATTTTGTAGAAATACATCTGTCGTAAATTCACTGGGTAAAATCGTCTGCTGTTGTTCGCATGCAATATATTCCTTATATTTCGGCTGAAGATACCTATGCTGAAACTTAATTTTATACATTTTCAATAAAATTTTTTTTTAAAGAACAATGTTTTAATATATTTGCATTGCTAAGCGAAACGAAGTAATTAAAATATAATATGGTCTGTTTTAGTAAAATGACCGTTTGTCCAACTGAGACATGTGAAAGAAACTGTAGAAACACAAAAATGTGAAAACTGGACGCGACATCCAAGCAGTTGATCACGGTGGTGATGTTACGTGAAATAAAGTATTTTAATTAACTTTTTAATATTTCTTGAGTTAAATCAATCAAACGATCTTAGAAATATTTTATTGTTACTGCTCATATTATTACAGTCTTCGTCTTACTAAGGCAAAATATACAAAAGCAGCAGTTACTACAAATGTTTGTTTCATTCAAGTGTGATCCATGTAACTAGTAAAGGTGTCTTGACTTCGTTGATGCACCCTAACTCATGAAGTGAATACGAGCATATATATCACGAAGGGCTTAAGAGCAAGTGAGGAAGGGCTCATTGCATGTTTTTCAAGTTATGATAAAAATAAATTATTACTAATATTATTGTATGCAGGCTGTTAAAAGTTGGAATGAGTGTTTGAGTTACTAGATGCACAAAGATACAATAGTTAGGTGCTCTTTTAGTGAGCAAAATTTCCTTAGAATTTTAGTGTGCGTTAAAGAAATTAGTTTTAGCAATAATGCCATTACAATTATCTAAGACTGGATGTCCCGTTGCGGCTTCGCCCTCGTGTACTATAGAAAGGAGTGGCTAACTTTTAATTACGTATTAATTGATGGTGTTACTATGTTCTCTGTATATCTTTAAAATATGATATATTAAGCTAGCTGTTAAATAATACAATAAATACAAACAGCTTTACCCAGTCCACTTCGCTGAGCGTACTTTAATTGCAGAACCTATTTGTTTTTAATTCATCTTTATTTAACTATGACAATCAATAACTGTCCTTTGTAGAAAAAAAACATATCGATTGCGTCGAATTTCGAAAAATCCTGAGTAAGTTTCATTTTAAAGCAAAAACCACCTCGGTATCTCAAATGATTTGGGAGATATTGATGATTACTTGGAAAGATTTTTTTACCAGTTTTCTAGGACGAATATCGAAGAATCCTGAAATGGATTCTAAGGTATTTACATAAGCTTCATTTTAAAGCAAAAACCACCTCGATATCTCAATTATTCAGGAGATACGGATGATTAATTGGAAACCAGTTTCATTTTTTTTACCGGCTTTCAAGAACGAATTTTGAAAAATCCTGAAACTGCTTTTTAGACGTTTACATCAGCACCATTCTGATGCAAAGATCACCTCGATATATTATGATTGTGGTTTAAGAGAAATATAGGATATAATGGCTTTCCCAATCCCCCTTAATTTCGAAATTTCAAAAAATCGAAAAATTATAAAATAATGTTTTGAAGTAAAAATATATCATCAGGTTAGAGAGTTTTCGAGAATTTCGCGAAAAAGTTTTGCCCCTCTTCACCCTATTAATTTTCGATTTTCGAAAAATCCTTCCTTAGTGGATGCTTATGCCGTGAGGGGAAGATACGTTGAAAATTTCACGTTCTAGGTCCAGCGGTTTGGGCTGTGCGTTGATGAGTGAGTGGGGCACTTCATTTTATATAGGCAGAGATACATATACACACACACCGACAAAATTTTCAATTGCATTTTTTCTTTAAAAATATATGTTAATGTAACATGTTGATACCAAAAACTGAAGTGTATTCTTTCGTTTAAATACTCTGTGTTTGTGATTTATCTCGTAGGTATAGCGTGTTGATAAAATATATTACTGTACAAAACACAATTTTTACGAGCTTATCTGTTTGCATAAAATTAAATCTGCAGTGAAATATTACTCTAAGTAACTAAATTTACGTACATAATAATATAATTTATAAACATTTAGATGTCAAAAAATACAAGATAGTTGGTGTGTCGAACCTACTCTCTCCATAATATATTCTTCTATTTAGTAACCGAGATCTCTCTCTATCTCTCTCTCTCTTCTCTACTAAACCACTTCACGTGATGTGGTGTAATAAAACATACAATTATTCTACAGTATTCAAAGTCCTAGTTAGTAATTTCATTTTTTTTGCATACTTTCAAATTTTTATTTGTAAATTGTTAGCTTTTAAATGGTTAATAGAGAATGTTAGAAAGTAAGATCTGAACGTTAGGGTTTTATAAACAGTTGGGTATTGCAATATGCTATTTGTAATTAATTTTGTAAGAGTAACCTAGACAGCACAGCTAGCGCCAGAAACGTTGCTACAACGTTACAATGTGCTACATTAGTTACAGAATCGTCACGATGTTGCATGCATGTGTTAAAAAAAGTACCACTGGCAGCGTTGCTGCTGGAACCAGGTATCGCATTGGTGTAAATGTTTGAATTTCATATTTACATCCAGAAATAAGAAAATATTGTTTGTCTAGTCATAATAAAATATCGTTTTCTCATAGTTGTTTTGCCAATGATTTAAATTACGAAAAATCTAATTTAACACACTCCAGCTTATTATCTTTATCTGGAATATGTAATGATTGTTAATTACTTTATTTTAGTAATGAATTAGTTTATTATTAGCTCTAATTCAGTAGAGAATTTCTGTTTCAAAACAGATGAAGTCAATTTTTGCAGTTATATTTCGTTATCATTCAGTTATGATATGCGAAATACAGCTAACCTGCTGGCAGGTTCTTGTTTACAAAGCCTGATAGTAGATTCTGTTCGTTTAATCATAATGTACCGTGTAGGTGCCGGAAATGTGATATTTGTGACATGCAGGCAACATCACCCTGCAACGTTGCCTGCACGAGACGTTGGCACGTTGTCTGCACCTCTTCTGCACATTTCTGGAACATCGCAGCACGTTGCCTGCACGTCACAGTGCTAAAATGTGACGCGCGAGCAATAATGCTATGCTGTTAAGGAAAGGTCTATTCAATGTATGTATGTATAGGACTGCCTCTACGTTAATTCAATTACAATTTTTTTTTAGCGTCAACTCAATGAAAATCTGCCGTTTCATGTTAGAATAGTCGTTTTGCACCTCATTACGCGCCCTTGAGACGGCGCATTTGTTTCCGACAGACTCTGCCAAAGTTTACGTCACGTTAATGGTTCACCACAGACGTAAGGTAGAGAGAGAGATAGATAGAAAGAGGGGTTTAATCGCTTTCAATGCAAAGTCAAATTTAGCTTCTATAACGAATGCAAAATTTCTTTGCCCCGCGGTCATTATAATACCACAGGATCGAAACCCCTACCTTAGCGTAATCCTGGTTTTTCCTACACTTAGCTCGCAATTTTGGTGTCTTAGTGTGCAGCACTGTCATCAGGCTAGCAATTATGAAACCAGTCAGGCAAAGTGCAGGTGTTTTAAAGGATTGACCTATATAATGATGGTACTTGTTGAAGTAAGGGGGAGGGGGAAGGTTAAGAATCAGAATAAAGATAAATGTTTTAAGGCCATGTCAACTGGTCTCTAATGGCCGTCCGGACATTACCCATTGTAGACACTATAGTGCGTATACTGACGAATACTTGAGATGGTAGTCCATGTTTAAAATATACAGGATATATAGTTTCGAGACTTAAGTCGTGGTCTACAGCAATTTTCATCGCCATGTTTTTAATTTTTTATTGGTTCCAGATTTTTTCTTCATATTTTAGACCCAAAATGTGACTAAATTTTTCTTTTATGACTTTTTTTATCTCTCATAGTTATCACGTAATGGCTTGTTAAAATAAAATTTGCATTTTTCTGTTTTAAGGACTACACTTAAACCAACTGACATACCAAACTGAAAACATTCACATTGGATAAAGATCTCTCAGCTGCAATTTCATGTAGGCCTACATAAAAACAAAGAATAAAAACTTTTTTAATTTAAATAAAAATGTTGAAATTCAAAAATAAAAATTTTAAAAATTACATTTTTTTTAATACAAAAATTTATTATTTTGTGGTTACATAGCTGAACTTGTAGCCTACAACATCGTTATTCTTTGTGATTTTTTTTTCAGTTTGGTAAGTGAGTAGGTTTTAGTGTCGTCCTTAAAGCTTTAACGAGCCATTACGCAAAATCTATGCGAGATAAAAAAAATTATAAAAGCCAAATTTAGTCACATTTTGTGTCTAAAATAAGAAAATAATATCTAGAGCAAATATAAAAATAAAAACATGGCGATGAAAATTGCTGTAGACCGCGCCCTTAAGCGCTCACAGTCCGATACTCCACCTGAAAAGCACTCGTCTAGTTTTAACCATGTTCTCTGAACAATCGAAATTACTGCATACGTTACAGAACTTCAGAACTGTCAATATTTTCGTAGCACAGAATAATATGGTCAGTTTTAATATATGAGACGTATTTTTCAGGTACGTATGCCAAACTCAGTTAAACAAAATCAAGCTTAATTAATGTTTCTTACTGTATTTTTCCACTTAGGTGTTTACTATCATAGAAAAAAATAGTCACGTATTCGGGTGATTTAAGCTTCTAGAAGTGTAGTATTTATCTGTGACGCACCTGGCAGCAAAATTGAGGGATTGTCGAATTTTCGAATGGATATATGCACTTCTATTGACATACAGTAAGCATTTTTTTTATTGTGGTGATCAATTTTTGTTAAAATAATTTTTGCCCTAGTTTGTCATAGTGCCTTACGTGCACATTCGAACTTCTGCTTCATGGTTATTGACAGCGTATGTTTATTGGCAGCGTGTCTTTGTAAATACTGGTGTCTCATTTCAATGCACCAGACACAATAAGGTTACTTCAATACTTCCTATATCTCGGGAAAGTTAAAACATCCAGTCACTGACCATGAAGCTGAACTGCAGCTGTGCACGTCAGGCACAGAAACGAACTGGGCCAAAATCGCTAGTGACAACTAGATACACTGGAAAACCGTAAGAATCTTTCACGTCAGCGTAATCTCCCCTATATAATAGTGCAACATCATGCACCATCTATGATTGGACGACTGCCATGTGGCACAGTTTAGCTGGTTATAAACGAATCGCAAACGTTCATTGGTGGTACACAACTGTTATAATAGGCCCAGTCAAATATTGACATGCCTTACTCAAAAGAAGAACTCGAATGTAAACATGCTACACTTAAGCCTAGCAAAGAGTCAACTTTTCCTGCGATTAATCAGCGTCAAAAGTGATCTAGAGACACGAACTTTACGCGAAAAAATATTTTGGTCCACTTTGTTTTGGTGTCTTATGTGAACATCTGCAGTTCTGTTTCACCACCAGTGACTGAATATTGTTGCATGCCATGTATCTGGAGGCCGAGTGGTCAGAAGCTGTGCCACAACACCTTATGGACTAGCTCCTGATTCACAAGCCGGGCGGCTACGTGATAATAATCCCGCCGAAACTATGTCATAGACCTGTTCCAACTGCGCTTTTGCCCTATGAGAATGGCCTACGAGACTGAAGTCACGTCCGAAGCATGATGTACAGTAATGTCTATTTTTAGAGCCCTGTAATGAGGTTAATCCCCGACTGTTTCGCGGAGTATAAAATCACTGAATCGACACATTTGGGGAGAGTTCGCTATTGGTGGTACTAGAGGAAGGTGTTTTGCTTGTGGAGAGAGACTGGTGAAAACATCTTGGTGACATCAGAGTCTACTGTGAGGTGGCAGGCGGCTACCTTCGGAGCAGTGTTGGGCGAAACATGAGGACTGGAGTGGCGGTGCGCGACGGGAGTCGAACCGAAGACCTCAAGAGTCAAGACAGCGGTGCACTCAGGGTGCTGCGTAACACACGGCGATTCGTCACCACTGCGGACTTTTAAGGTTGTACACTAACACTATTTGAGAGACTGTTGATTGGATAAATTACTAAATTTTTATTGTGATATGTAGTCTTTAATGGATTAATGGTAAATATTCTTGTGCTTTAATTGTCAAAGTAAATTAACGTTCTGTGGCACAGTAGTAATCGTGTGCATAATTAAGGGTGTTGTGAAAGTTATAGTTGATTGCTGTTTTGTGTGTTTTTGTAAGCTTTGTGAGCTAGTAAATCAATTCAACTCTTTTATTTCTAGTTATAAGACCTCTATCCCAAAGATCTCAGGAAACTGCCCACGTGTAAGTTTTTGCTTAAACTTGTAACAATATTTTAACTGTCATGTGTCTCGGAGTTTTACCCGCAAATCAAAGACGCGTTGTCTTTTAATAGGTAACTTTGTTGTGATTGGCACATCAAACTAGATACATCACTGCACAAATACACGCTGTCAATAATCATGAAGCAGAGCAGCAGATGTGCACGTAAGGCAATGAAACAAAGTAGGGAAAAAATTTTTTCGCCAAAAGTTTTGTGTTTCTAATACTAGAATATTAAAAATAATAGAAATTTATGGGGTGGTTACCAGAGGGTAGGGCACGGTTGAAAAGTGACGGAATGAGAAAGGCAGGGGAAGACCGAAGTTTCTAGAGAAATACCATTTGGTCAACATCAATGTCCGCGACGGCTTCCCAGCTAGGAAAAAACGGGGACCTACCCCACCGGGATCGAACCCCGTTTGGAGAGGCGAAAGAGTTTGTATTATGTAAAGACGAAGTAGGGCCTAAATGTAGTCAGTTGCACGTAAACCGAATGAGGGGGGGGGGCAGCGTAAATTGTATGCCCCATAATTCCATAGGAGGGTCAAACAGTGTTGGCACACTCACTCCACAACCTACCTTACCACGGATCCAAAAAATATCCAGCACTATTTCATATAATATTCCAATTTCATATGATAAAGTGCTAAGTTGTAGACTTTTAACTCTGCGCGGTAGAAAATTAAGTTTCAAAACTCAAGACAACTAACTCATTCGAGTTTTTGTGAAGCTGAACGAACGGAAATAAGGTTTCTCTAAAACTCACCACCGTTTGTAAATTTAATTTTTTTATTTCACCTAATCCTATTGGTTACTGGCGGTTATGTGGAAACCACGTACTAATATTTCCTTTGTGTGTTTACATGTGTTGTTCTCGTATATTTTTTTTGGAGGGGGTGGAAATTAACTAGGGAATTTAAAAATCCCATCTGGCAGTTCGGCAGTGTCATACATTTGGTTATTGTATTTTCTATGAAGGGACGTAAAAATTCACTAAGAAAATTTACACCCCCATAGGACACTTAGTCAAGATTAACTTATACCTGTTGTCTTGGATATTTTTTGGAGAGGGTAAAAATTCACTAGGAAATATGTACATCACCACTGGGCAGTTCAGCAAGGTCAAATATTGGGTTTTTATATTTTCTTTTAGTAGGGGGAGTAAAAATTCACTAGGGTAAATTTACACCCTCATCGGACTGTTAGGTAAGTTAATTTCTGTTGTTTTCGTGTATTATTTGGAGGGGGGTAAAAATTCACTAGGGAATAATTACACCTCCTCTAAGCAGTTCGGCATGGTCATACATTAGGTCCTTGTATTTTTATTGAGGGGAGTAAAAATTCCTAAGGAATATTTACACCCCCATTAGATGGTTAGTCAAGGTTATGTCTGTTGTTCTAGTATATTTTTTGGAGGGGGGTAATAATTCACTAGGGAATATTTTACATCCCCACTGGGCAGTTCGGCCAGGTCATATATTGGGTTTTTATATTTTTTTTTAGGGGGAGTAAAAATTCACTAGGGAATATTTACACCCACATTGGATGGTTAGTCTAGGTTATATCTATTGTTCTCGTATATTTTTGGAAGGGGTAAAAATTCACTAGGGTATATTTATATCCCCTCTGAGCAGTTATCCATGGTCATACATTAGGGCCTTGTATTTTCATTGTGGAGGAGTAAAAATTCACCAGGAAAAATTTACACTCTCATTAGAGGGTTAAGCAAGTTAATACCGGTTGTTCTCGTATGTTTTATTGGAGGGGGTAAAAATTCATTAGGGAATATTTACATCCCCTCTGGGCAATTCAGCAAGGTCATATATTGGGATTTTATATTTTTTTTAGGGGGAATTAAAAATTCACTAGGGAATATTTACACCCCATCTGAGTAGTTCGGCAGGTCATACATTAGGTCATTGTATTTTCATTGAGGGGGAGTAAAAATTCAGTAGGGAAAATTTACACCCCCTCTGAGTAGTTCGGCATGTTCATACATTAGGTCATTGTATTTTCATTGAGGGGTAGTAAAAATTCACTAGGGAAAATTTACACCCTCATTGGATGGTTGATCATTTTTTTTTCTGTCGTTCTCGTATATTTTATTGGAGGGGGTAAAAAATCACTAGGGAATATTTACATCCCCTCTAGGCAGTTCGGCAAGATCGTATATTGGGTTTTTATACATTCTTTAAAGGGGAGTAAAAATCCACTAGGGAAAATTTACACCCCCATTGGATGGTTGGTCAAGTTTATTTCTGTTGCTCTCGTATATTTTTGGATGGGGTAAAAATGCACTAGGGAATATTTACACCCCCTCTGATAAGTTCGGCATGGTCATACATTAGGTAGGCTACTTGTATTTTTATTGAGGTGGAGTAAAAATTCACTAGGGAAAATTTACACCCCCTCTAAGCAGTTCGGCATGTTCATACATTAGGTCGTTGTATTTTCATTGAGGGGTAGTAAAAATTCACTAGGAAAAATTTACACCCTCATTGGATGGTTGATCAATTTTATTTCTGTTGCTCTCGTATATTTTTGGATGGGGGTAAAAATTCACTAGGGAATATTTATACCCCATCTGAGCAGTTTGGCATGGTCATACATTAGGTACTTGTATTTTTATTGAGGGGGAGTAAACATTCACTAGGGAAAATTAACACCCCCATTGGATGGTTAGTCAAGTTTATGTCTGTTATTCTCGTATATTTTTTGGAGGGGTGGAAAAATTCACTAGGGAATATTTACATCCCCTCTGGGCAGTTAGGCAAGGTCATACATTTGGTTTTGATACTTTCTTTTAGGGGGAGTAAAAATTCACTAGGGATAATTTACACCCTCAATGGACTGTTAGGCAAGTTTACTCCTGATGTTCTCATATATTTTTTGGAGGGGGTAAATATTCACTAGGGAAATTCTACCTCCCTACTGACCGTGTATTTATTCTCTCGGCTGCCTTGGAGCTGGTGAATAAATATTCCCTGACACTATTCTTACTGTTTCTTTTGGTCACCCCTGTGTCAGGTAGTAAATATTCACTAGGGACTTTTTACCGAGGGGGTACAAATTCACGGGAGTAAACATTCACGGGTACACCGGAACTCTCGCGTGCGCGTGTTTGGCGATTCTCGTGTGCACTACTGGGAACAGAACTATTGGTACAAGTCGAAAGAATACCGTGAGATACCATAAAGCCAGTTTATGGTCATCACAATATTTTACATCTTTTTGTTTTGTGCCAACAAATCTTATTTTCATGATCCATCAATAGTTTTACAAATCATAGTTCTAGTGTTAGTAGGCATTTACAAACTAAACTGTTAAAATCAAAAGAGTACACTGTTAAAGTTGTCACAGATGGTTTTAAGTAGGGGAGAGTGTTGTACCTTGGGACACTTTTCAGTTACGTCTGATTTTCTGAACTGTTAATAAGCGCACTCGCTGTTTCTTGTACGCAATGAACACTTACATACATCAGCTGCATGACTGCCTTAGAAAACACACATGATGTGCAAACAATTAAAAAAAAAACATAAAAATGCATTGTTGCAAAGTGGACCATGGTACACTATGCTCGTGTACCTTGGGACAAACATCCTGTACCTTGGGCCATACTTGAAAAATTAAACGAAATGTTTGCAAAACACTATAGGGATTAAGTAATATATTTAAGAAGCACAATGTGATATTAAAAATCCAATACTAACACAAACAATGCAACTAACCCTCATAATGTGCCTAAGGAAAAAGTTAATAATAAATTACTAAAAAATATTACACTTTCACTAGCACAAATACATTTTCTCAAGCAAATATTAATAACCAACAATTGCCAAGCCTCCCGTATACTCCACAATATTAAAATAGTAAAAAACTATGAAAAAAACATTGTATGACAACAACATTACACGTATTAACTAAGCACCGATTCATCATGACAAGCAAATAATAGAAAAATATCAATAAATTGTCCAAAACATCTTGAATAAGGGTTGTAAACAAAATTAAATCCAAGCAAATAATGAATTACTTAAGAATAGCTTAGAAATTCACTTATTTAGAATGGGAAGTAAACAATGATAGGTTTACGAAAATTAGGAATGTCTGGTTTAACAGGAACTACAATAATCACATCTGTATGTTTTTCATTCATGGACTTCTATCCCACCACAAAGGTAATGAGTCCAGCGACCACATTCAATGCATCTGCACCACTTTTCCCCACTGCAGTCAGCCTTCTTAGAATTGCGGCAGTAAATGCATTCTTCATCAGAACTGTTCAGACTTCCATCATCGGTAGACTTGTCTACTTGAAGAATGAGATCTTCAGCCCCACATTCAGAAGATGATGATGACTAATTGTTTGTGTTTCTTCACTTGGTATACAGAATCGGAAAGTTTCCTCTTACCGGATTTTATTTTAAACACTTCACCTAAATCCCTCACCACTTTAAAAGAACTTTTTTCTTTGGAGCTTGTTTCTTTTGCTGCTGTTTTCCTTTTTGTTCCCGTATGCTTTGTTTTTCTGGAGTATCTGTAGCTATCATAGTCTTTCCTGCTCTTCTTCCTCTATTCAATGTTTTTCTTGGTGCAGCCTTCGGGTATGGTAGAATGTCTTCAGGGGTGACCATTTTCTTCACTTCTCTTATTTTGTTAGGTGTGACAGAGACAACAGTTGGAGAATCAGATGATGTACCAGGTGTTTGTTGAGCTACAGTTGCAGAGGTTGATGTTGATTGCCCTCCCGAGTTCGTTTTGTTTTCAGATTCAACTATAGGCTTTTCTGATAATGGTTTTTCTAGATTTCTATCAGTAACATATGCACTCAAGAAGTCATCATCGGAGAAGATTTCTGAATCAAATGGAAAGATCCCTGACCGTTTAAAACCAGACAAAATGTTTTTAGGCGTAAATGCTCGAGGATAAGCCAGCCCTAAGGCCTCAGCTACTGTGAATATATCAAATGTTTTCACCTTGTTGTACATCCATTCACTCACAGCCTGGTTATAATAGGTTTTCAGTGGGCCATATACAGATATGTCCAGTGGCTGGAGCTTGTGAGATGTGTGCGGGGGAAATGTTACAATTACCACACCAGCAGCAGATGCCTTTTCTAGAGCTTCCACAGACAGATGAGTCTCGTGATTATCCAAGATCAAAAGTACTCTGTCATCTGTAGAACACTTCACTGAAGCAAGAAAATGATCCAAATACTTCAGAAAAGTTCCTTCATTGGGCCACCCTGATATGTTAGTGGCGCCAATGCACCCTGGAGGACCACCAAACAACATCCTGTCCTTAAAGTGAACACGTGGGAAAATCAGCATTGGTGGTAGAGCATTTCCAATGGCATTTACAGGTGCAATCATAGTGACAAGCTGACCCCTTTCAGCTGATGTGACACTGCCGATCTGCTTGACACCCTTAGGAGCAACTATCTTTGACTGCCCCTGGACAGTGCTAAGGCCAGTTTCATCCAGGTTCCATATTTTCTCGGGAGAAATAGGACCAAATCGTCTGTGAACATCTTTTATGTTGTTGAAGAAACATTCTATATTGTGGCGGTTGAAACTCGTAGCTCGACTCAAACTAGTCGCTTCTGGTTTTCTAATCGAAAGTTCCATGTGATGTATTTTAAGAAAGCCACGCATCCATTCCTCACCAGCAATTTCTTCCTCATCCCACATTTAAGGATATTTTTTTTTTTCATTTGTCTTTGCAAATTTGTAGGCAAGTTGCCTAACGCCCTTTTTTGTAAGCCCATGCTGCATCTTCGCGTCCGTTTGTATGTAATCTACCAAACTCTTTTCCTCGGAATCTGTGAACACCTGTTTAACTTCATAGTTCACGGAATATGTGAAACTATCTTTCCCGCAGTCCTTAAATTTACCTGAATGTCGGCCGAGTGTAAACCGACTAACATTAAACACTTTAGAAGCTTCTCGGTATGATAACCTCTTATCTGGATCATCTGAATGAATGGCCTGAAGAGCATTTTTCAGTGAATTTTCATCTACAGGATCCCTTTTCTTTCCGGTTTTGCTACGACATATTATGTGTCCATACACCAATCCCTAAAACACAAACACGATGAAATTTATTGTAACTGCATATTTTATTATTTTGAGGAACGGTAATATTCCTTTTCATGTCAGGGGAGCAAATTTACAGAAATAATTAGGCTGAAAAATGTATCGACTTAAAAAAGAAAAACTCTATGCATGTTATTAACGCCGATTAACGTCAGTATCTTGAAAATAATCTCGATTCGCATGACCGGCCTTCAAAGCA
The DNA here is from genome assembly GCA_003012365.1 of Medauroidea extradentata. Classification (NCBI taxonomy): domain Eukaryota; kingdom Metazoa; phylum Arthropoda; class Insecta; order Phasmatodea; family Phasmatidae; genus Medauroidea; species Medauroidea extradentata. The sequence continues at coordinate 33,240 of PNEQ01025353.1, read as the reverse complement.
TGGTCGAATAAACTGCCAGCCTATGGGGCGAGAGGACCTAGGTTCGAATCCCGGCTCGGACATGGATGTTGTGTAACTTTTATATGAAAATAATAAATTTTTTCTTATTAGAAACTTAGTTCTCAGATAAGTGGGATGTTCAGGGCCCTTTATTATATTACAGATCTCGTGCCTTGTTGACATATGCTATGAACACAAACGTACATCCATGTCTTAGCAGGGATATGAACTTTAAACCACTATCACAAGTCAGCTTCCAATCGACTTCGTAATTGGGAGATCAATCCAATATACCACAGAGATTTAACTGATTTTATGAATTTAGATTTAAAATTTATGTAAATATTTAATAATTGTTTTAATGAATATTGCCAAAGACGAGGCAATTATTGTACAGTATTTATCATGGTATATCAGTGAGATATGGTCTTCCCATAAAAACAAAGGTAACAACATAGGTCTGTAATATTAACTTATAAAAAGGTCTACTTCAACAATAAAATAGTGTTGTGTAAATTTACTCCCCTAGTTTATTCAACATTTTCTTCCCTTATAATTAGACAACTAAGAATTCTCCGAATCGACTGGAAATATGGATTATGGCCGCACAACACATTACATGCACTCGTGTGACCTAGCCCATTATTGTATCGTCTTGTACCATGGACCAGTGGCCCTTGGTACAAGATGCCATTTTTGTCCTAGGTACATGAGGTGACCTACTTTACAAACAATCGCTATTCGGAGTATAAAATACACCAAGTTTAGTGATATTCAAACGAAAAACTAAACACGATATCAATACAGTAGTTTTAAATAAAAACACGTTCAACAGAAAACGAAAATAATTACTTCCGACCACCAAAAACTACTTTTACGTCTAACACAGGCGTTTCCTGCGCGAGAGCATCACAGTTCACTCTAGCGAGTGACACCGTCACTACATTTAACATACTTCAGCCGCACAACGCTAGGTTATCCCTAAACTTATTTTAGTAATTTGGTGCAATGCTGTTTGTCTAAGAATGATCAAAACCACTGTGAATAATATGTGTCCTTTATGATTGAAGGCTAACAGTTACTCAGTTTTTTACCGCAGGACTAGAAATGGGCAGATGAGTTTTTTTTTTTAAATTCTCTTGTTCTTGGTGGAGTACAGTGTCTATTGCTGCTGTGCTCTCTCTGTTCACTCTGCTGCATCTGCTTGTTGTGTGGGACTAGTTGCTGAGACAGTAGCACTTTTTAATAAAGTAGTGTTACGTGAGGGTGATTTTGTTTCATTAACATATTTCGGTTGGTTTGGTGGGAATCGCCGTTGCTTCTTTAATCCTTTGTTTGCGGGCTCCACATAAGTCATAATTTCAGCTTGCTTTGTTAGGTAAATTTTCACAGTTTTATCCAAATCTTTTCCAGCAATGTCTGCATCTGTGTTACTAAGATTTGTATATGCAATGTAATTCAATACTGTTTATGCTTTCTTCTTATTATTTTTGGTTATGTCATCTTCATTACTTTTGGATGCACCTGAATTCGATTTTACAGCTGGATAAGTTCCGGTAATTCTTCACTTTCATGATTTTTCATGGTTGGTCTCTAGTGCAGGCGTGTATGTGTTTACACGTGTTCATTTTAATAACGTTATCCACACAAGTGCAACTATACACGTGAAAACATACTTGGCAAGAAGTGCATGTTTGTTTGCAGTTGTTGGTGCAAGAAGAACTTTGTATTGAAACGATATGTTTCATTTCTAGGTTATAAAGATATGCTGCTTCCCATACACAATTTTCAACTTTGCAGTTAATTGTGTTACTCCTTATAACAGCACCCTTCTTTGAGATGCGTATACAGCTTTTTTTTTTTTTTTTGTTTGCTGCTAAGTGTTGAGTTCATGTGCTAGTGAAACTCTGAATTACACCTTCCTTATACATTGTTTATTCAACTTCATTTACATGTAACTTTCAATTCATATACATCCAAAATATACTACGATGTGCTTCGATACAATACAATTCATAATTCGTACAATGCCTGTTGAAAATCACATATATATATACGGAACAGGAAGTTCCCATAGATAACATCAATTACACAATGATGCCCTTTTGGTGAAATATCTTAACACCCTCCCTCGCCAAAAGTCTATAATCCGATTTCTTTACAGTTCCTTTCAAACACATGTTTGGTCAATCCCTTTGTTAGAATGTCAGCCTGCTGACACACACTTTCAACATACTGCACATCTATTACACCTTTCTTAACACTTTCACTTACAAAATGATACTTTAAATCAATGTGTTTTACCCTTCGGATATTTTCAGGATTCCTAATTACAGCAATACAACCTTGATTATTTCATACATTACAACCTTATCTACTTCAACTGTTAAATCACATAACAATTTTTTCAACCACAAACACTCACAAACTGCCATACTTGGAACAATGAGTTCTGCCTGGGTTGTTGACAAGGCTACACAGTTTAAGTTTTCTTGTCATCATATACTTTACTCAAGAAACCTGAAACTGACTTCCTATCGGTTTCATCTCCTGCCCAATATGCATCAACAAAACAAGTAAGTTCAGAAGAACCGTTTCCTCTGTACACCAATCCCACTTCCATGGTTCCCTTCAAGTACCTTAAGACCTTTGTAAGTTGATAACATGCATCTTCAGTTGCTTTATCCTGTATCCTACTGAAATAATTAACAGCAAAACATGTCTGGCCTTGTACCCAACATCAAATATATCAGGCAACATATTGTACCTGGTTTTACATTTAATTTACATTCAATTGGTATTGGTGATGGTATACATGTCTCACATCTGAATTTTTTCAACATACCTTGAGTGTACTTGGCTTGATTTATTTTCAAAATTTTGTTCTTTCTGTCATGACATATCTCTAAACCAAGAAAATGTTTTAGTTTTCCTTTGTCTTTTATCTCAAAAATTGATGCTGACTGAGTTTTAACACTTTTTATAAGACCCATACTCGGGCTAGCTAGAATAATATCAACATAGAGCATCAAATACAGTACTTCAACTTCAGTCTTTAAAGTATACAAACAACAATCATTTTTAGACCTTTAAAAACTCGTTTTAAAACAACATTATTAAATGTGTGATTCCAGCACTTCGGTGCTTGCTTAAGACCATACAGAGATTTGTTCAGCTTTAATACAGAATTAGGCTTACAACTAACACCAACTGGTGGATGGATATATACATCTTCATGTAACTCACTATTCAAGAATGCTGTTTTTACGTCTAACTGTTCAAAATAATAGCAATTCTGATTTCCAACAGCTAACCGTGTTCTTATAGTAGTCATTCTAGCTACAGGTGCATATATATATAGTCATAGTCTAAATTTTCTAGTTGTGCACAACCTCTTGCAACTAACCTAGCCTTATACTGATTACTTACATCATCTTCTAAGGGTTTAAATGTATACACCCATTTTGTATCCAAAATATTTCTATCGTTTGGAACTTCTACTTCTGCCCAGGTATTATTTTTGTAATGGATTCAATTTTCCTGTTCGTTGCTTCAATCCACATTTCCTTTATCTCCCCTTTCTACAACCTCATGGTAATTTTTAGGAACATCCTATATAGAACACATAACATTATAAGCCATAGACATTTCATAGTAATAAAATCGTTTTGGTAACCTTACATTACGCCATTGTTCTCCATTTGTAGTCTATTTTTCCTCCTCTCTTGCAGCTACTGGACTTACACTAACACTTTCCGGTTCAGTACCGTTTTCTGTGACCTACTTGCTTTCTACAATTTGTTTTCCTTTATTTTCTTCCTTTAAAAGAAAAGTATTCTCATCAAACTTAACATCCCTTGACACTACGATTTTCCCTTTTTCAAAATTTAGTAACCTATAATTATTGTGAGCATAATCCACTAAAATACATCTGTCTGCCTTTTTGTCCATCTTAGTCCGCAATTCCTTTGGTACATGACTGTATGCTGCACAACCAAAAACTCTCAAATTTTTTACATTTGGCTTATGGCCATACCAGATCTCAGCTGGTGTAGCTCCTACTACACTTGCTGTTGGACTACGGTTTACAACATACACTGCTGTTCTTACAGCTTCTCCCCAGAGTTGTTTTACCCCATCTGACTCATCAATCATAGTGCGTGCCCGCTCAACAAGACTTCTGTTCATCCGTTCTGCCTTACCATTTTTTTCAGGTGTGTATGGTACCGTGCAATCAAGAATCACTCCTTTCTTCCTACAATAATCTATCAATTCTTGTGCAATATACTCTCCTCCATTATCACATCTTAATTTGGATACAAACTGCCCAAACATATTACCCGTCATGTCATAGTATTCTTGAAAATATTTTGTAACTTCACTTTTAGCTTTAAGCAAATACACCATTGTAAAGTTTGAAAAATCATCAATGAATGTGACAAAATATTTGTGGCCCTCATTTGTAACAGGTGAAATCGGACCACACACATCTGAATGAACAAGGCCTAACAATCGGTTACTCTTAGTTCTGGTTCCAAATTGCATTCGTGTAAGTTTTCCATTTACACACGCCTCACAAAAGTCTACCTTACTTTACCTTAAATCCTCCATACCATCAACAAAATTGTTAGTTATCAATTTTTTCATCTCTGAGTAACTTAAGTGACGTAACCTTCTATGCCACTATTTACTCTCTTCACACTCTACTTCAGTCACACAACATTCAGTATCGTGAACATGAATTTCCAATTCATACAAAGTACTCCTAATACCCTCTCCAATTTTAATCCCCTTCTGATACAGCTGAACCTTTCCATTCTGAAAAACTACCTTTATATTAGCATTTTCTAAACATTTTACAGACAGCAAATTTTTCCTTAGGTTTGGTACATAAAATACATTTTTACAATACATTCAGTTGATTTTCTATCTACGTTTACAAATCCAGAAATATTTCTTATGCTTGTCGCTTCAATCACACAATTATGTTTAGCAACTGCTATCACTACAGGTTTTTTTTTAATTCAACAAATTCAGAAGAAACATTTCTATCATTCAAGCCTATCATATGATTTGTGCAACCTTTTTTCTTAACCCTACCAGTGTCTACTTGAATCTCACTTGAGAAGCAAATATGTTTACTATCACTATTTTCACATTTACCTCAAATTTCCAAGTCAGCATAGTTACTTTTTGGCTCATCCTTTTCTGTGACCTGGTGATACTTATCTGCTCGAGAGCAGACTGCTTGAGACTGTCTGCTCAGCCCTGGTGAAAATCTTTCTGGCTGATACAGTCCACGATGATCTGTCCCTTGAAATCCCTTGTAGTAACCATGTTGAGATGAACCTCTGTAGTTGCTCCTGGATAACTGCTTACAATTTCGACGAATATGGCCCCTTTTTTTTTCGCATTCGTGCCACACCATTTGATACACCGATGATGTTGACACAACACTTTGAACATCAGTCGTACTTGATTTACACATACGTTTTTCTTCTTCTGCTCGAAGTTTACTTTTCACAACTTCAAGAGTTAATGATTCAGATGGCATATTTTCAATCACTGTAACCATTACCTCAAAGGACTTTGGTAAACGCAACAGTAAATTACATATTATATCATCATCTCTTAATTCAGAACCTGAAGATTTTAACTGCCTCACAACTTCATCAAATTGCCTGAGGAAATTATCTATACTTTCACCTTCACTTAGCTTTATTGATTGCAGCTTCCTCTTTAAATACAATTGCTCTGGCAATCCCTTCTTCTCATAAATGTTCTCTAAGCACTTCCACATTTGATATGCACTAACCTTATCTCGCAATATTTAAATCTGTGAATCATCAACACACTGAACAATCACATTTTTAGCACGATTTTCCTTCTTCCAACTCACTTCACGTTTCTTTTCTTCAATGTTTGCTTCCACATATTCATGGTGAACACACTCGGTAACCTCATTTTTCGCAAACAGCATAAGCATCCTGAATTTCCAATTGTGATAATTGGACCCATTTAATGGCTGCACCATATAGCCCAACTTCGGTTGCACAGCCATTTCTCTTCACCTCTTTAAACCGAACGAGAGTCCCTCGTACCTTCTTGACTGTGTTTCTTCAGAAATGTTTTCATGAGGTCATCTCCTCCTGGGCCCATAACCTGTTGAATTCATGCGCTAGTGAAACTCTGAATTACACCTTCCTTATACATTGTTTATTGAACTTCGTTTACATTTAACTTTCAATTCATATACATCCAAAATATACTACGATGTGCTTCGATACAATTAATAATTCATATCACGCCTGTTGAAAAACAAATATATACGGAACAGGAAGTTCCCAAAGATAACATCAATTACACAGTGATGCACTTTTGGTGAAATATCTTAACACTAGGTACATTCTTTTCCAGATGTATTATTCTTTCAAATAATTTGTCGTGAATTAGTTTCATTAAAATGAAAATACACTTGTCAAGTCGTCTATTTTTCTTGCCTTCTAGATCCACGTACGTAATTGTCTTGTGTAATGACACCAGATACATATTGGTATGCATTCCAGAGCCAACACAGTAGGAATATGTCCATGTCTCTGGACGTTGGGCGTTATTATGCTGGAAGTAAGAACTGAAAAGCTGTGTATCAGAATCAGAATCTTGATATCTCGTGAATGTAGCCATAAGAGAATGAAACTTTTCTTTGTTGGTTTCTTGAAGTATTGTACGCAAAACCTGGTAATCAACCTCTTTATTTGCCTTCCTTGTTACTTTTGAATGAATATTCTTCTGCTAATTGCGATCCACATGCCAGGTACAAATAAGTATTCTGGTAGCAGGGCCGTTTACACGTTTCCATGCATTGTAAAATGAAGCATCGTCATCTGACATGAAGACTTCTGTTGTCATTAGGGTTCTGAGCTTGTCCTTTATTGCGTTAAATAATACTGTCCACATAACTGTGTCCAGGCGATTTGAGATGCAACAAACTGCAGGAATACCATTACCAAATTCATCAACAACCATTAGTGTTGTTAATGAAACATCATATGCATTTGTGCTGTGTGTACTATCAGCACAAATGTTTTTGCTCCCAAATTTTTACAGTATGCTTGTCTGAAAATTGTTCATAATAACCAAACAGAAGTCACATGACCTTTGCGGTATGTCAAGTATTACAGGGTGTTCGTCGATTGTAGTTTTCATCAGTGTGACCCACATGTCAACACATACAGCATCACTTTTGGTGTTCTTGGTGTAGTGAAAATTCCCTTCTGATATTGTGTATATATTTCTTCCTAATTAAATGTAGTCTTCGGAAATGAACATCATTATCGCTGTTTTGAATCTTATGTAGAATTGTTTGTGTGCTCACTCCACAATCTGTGAGCCCTGTAACAAAAGAAAACATCCGGTTGATGTGAATAATGTAAAGCTTCCGTTGATATTTGGGTTGGAATGTATATGTAGTTCGCAGACATGGCTAACTCTATTTCCCTGATAGAAAATCATGTGGTTTGTGGCTAGCCTGTGATCCGTACCCTCCGGTCCCCTCAATCTCTAGATGTGCTATCAACTGGGAGATACCACAGGCATACCCCCAACAACCATCTGCACTACAGAGAGAGGTAAACATAAATGATAGATCTAGTGGATCTGTTTTTGCTTGGACTGAGATGGCAAATAAAAAGGTTAAAGACCTGAGGCCGAGTACCTAAAGAAATCAGTTATCAGTACTGTAAATCACTTGTTTAGACTTTATAAATATAAACTTTAGTTTTAGAAGAATGAAGGGACAAAAAGGAAAACATAGATCGGATCAACCATTTATTTAATGGTTGAAAGCTCTTCGGGCAAGAACAACAAAACAAAAATATGTTGAGTATTATCATATGAATATTTGTTCAAAACAATTCACTTTTTTGACAAGAACTTATTTAATAAAAAGAATTATTATTTTATATATGCATTTTTTTAAGGGGATAACCGATTAAAGAAAATTAAGTAGACTAAATAATCAACACTTTAAGTAAACACCTTATTTTTGTAGGTTATTATTCCAAAACTTTTGAATTTCTTAATTTCTCTTGTTAATACATATAGATATTTAAAATTACATTGTCCAGTGAAATATAAACACTTTTGGTTTTAAGGTTTGTGCTACTTGAAGGTCGGTGGTCTTCATTAAAAAAAAAGAAAAACTGGAAATACCGACATTAAGCTGCCGCAGCCATCGCAGACAGTAGAGGGCAAACGGGACAAATCCCACTACAAGGCCATTGGATTGGCGAAGAATTCCCCGCGGAAACTCTTGAATTAATCAGGAATCAGAAAACCATAAAAACAACATGGTGACGCCCTCACGGGTACCGCCGACGGCGGATGTCTTAAATAGACATAAGAAAATTCAAACTAACTCTACACCAAGAATTTTCAGCAGTCAAAAACGATTGCTGTTTCGAAGAAGGAAGAAGACCACAGATATCTTCAAAGATATACTTGTCCACAAATAAAAATACGTGTTCGCTTCACTTAACAATTCGATAGGTCGAATCGCCGAGTGTTACAATAGTACTCTATATTTATACAATGAAATAAGTGGCCATCTTTGAATAAAATTAATTCATGAAAAATAAAGTTTTATAAGTTAGGATTTACATGAATAAAGAAAGATTAGCATAGTTTTGACTGGCAGTAACATCAGAGTGTACAAAATATTGTTGCTTTATAATACAATGATTTATTTTGGCCATTAACACATGAATTAAAGTATTACAAAAAAATTTCAAATAGAAGTAGTAAAGATAACTGCTAACGGGCACTTTGCCATATACTCTGAAACCAGAGTTATAAAATAAATTATAACTATAAAAATAGTTACGTAATAAAATACAAGTAGTGTCAAACGGCACACCCTTCTCCCTTGAAACAAGTACCCGGGGTCAGCCCCGCATGGTAACACCAAAAATCAACAAGACCTAAACCTTTAACAATAAAAGAAACAACTAAAATTTAATTACTCACACTAGAAACAACTGGCAAGGGAATGACTACAGAATGATCAGAACACTGAGCTGGTGCTTGTGGAGCTTGCACCCGTGCGCAAGTCCTAAACTTATACACACAAAAAGCAATAACACATATCCCGATACTAGCAATACAAGATACAACAATAGAAACAAACCCTAAATGGTTTGGGGGTGGCGAGGGATGAAGAAGTAGCAAAGGTAAGAGGTCACGAAAATTGATGCCTTTCGGCTGGGAAGATAACATAGTGTTCAGTTGTGTAGTGAGAGAGTCATTCAAGGTGAGATTTTGCAAAGTCGAAAAATGTAATGATGGGAGATTAGTAGAAAATATGGGTAGATGTAGGAAGGGTAAAGGTTGATCAAGGTGAATGGAAGAATGGATTTGTCCAAAGGTTTTGAAGAAGGGACTGACAAGGTCACAATGTGTTGCATTTCTAATAAAACCACTTCCAGATATGGAAAGAGTAAAAGGTGAGTCAGATTCCAAAGTTGTTCTGCATAAAAATGTGACATCAATAGGACTTCGGGTGGCAAAGATCCGAAGTGATTTAGTTCTCAATAGGAATGGTGATTCTAAATTGACAATAGATTTTTCACAAAAATCGAGGTATGGTTTACCAGAAAACAAATAAAATTCACAATTATTAACATGATCATCATAAAATGGAAAGCCAGAAGGGCAAATGGTGAATCCATAAATTTTACAGTAAGTCAGGAATTTAGAATTCACAGGAGCAAAATATTTTCTGTCCTGACCAACAATTAGAAATTCAGATGGATGCAATAAGATGTATTTATTTACTTTTGGAAATAACGCTGGAAATGTGACGATGTGGTACCTTTGGAAGAAAGAATTTTGATTTGCCAAAGGGATATTGACCACAATATTGAGGGATGAATTGGATGGCGTTATGCATCAACCAGCTATGCGTCAATCGATACTGTTAAGTAATACAGGTGAAAACGTTTTCAGTTTTAAAACTGTCTTAAAAAGTATTTTGGTCCTGTAGCGTGTTTCAAATATTTCTTTTACAAGACGAAAATTGGCCTACTTCTCGTAAGAATTGTTCGAAGTTGAGAACCTTTAAATACATTTTTATTTACAACTAATAATTGGCTCATAGCTGGTTGATGCATAACACCGTCCAATTATATACCACTGCTAGAACAGTACTAAACCATAATAAGAAAACAAATTTTTTAAAATAACTGGGGTAATCATATTTAACCCTTCTACTACCATGGTATATAGCACCTTCGGAATCTAATGGGGGGTAACTGGGTTACCCCACTCAAAAAAGCATAAAATAAGTATAATTATAGAAGTAAATATGAAGTATTATTATTGTTAACGTATCCGATTTGCTCTTTGAGTTGTAGGGCAAAAATTTGTGCAAGTTATTTTATTTAAACAATTTCTCGAAAACACCAATCGCTTATTTAGTATGGCATATCTATCTCGTCATATAGGCCTGCATCTGATAACATGTAAAAATCAGTATACTGGCTGTCATCTTTTACGGATGGAATTACCTTGGTGTTTATGAAGTACTGTGACATGTAATGAATGTGGTCCAATCACATTATGGAAGTGATGCGTACATACATTTGGTTCAGTGATATATATGCAAATTTTAAAATTTTATTTTACAAAAGAAAAGTTTTTGTACATAATCTTACCACATATAATAATAACCAACATCGTAAAAATTGTAGGTCTTTCCAAATACAATCACTTGCAATGTCTACATTACTGTTCTGCTATCATTACGAGTACTTATTTGACACGGGTATTTTCATTACTGTTCTTTCTACATTGGAACATATTTTTGACAGACTAATAAAATAACATAGTCATACAAAAATTACAAAGATACAGTTGCACAGACAAAATTAGACATCTAGGACGGAAACACTATGCTACCTACAAATGTGTCCTTTGAGTAAGAAAAATAAAAACAACATATGAACTTACAATGTTCACAAAAAAAATCCACACACTAAAAATATTTTAAATATGTCTTCAATAAAACTACACTGATAATATAACTTTTGCTATTTCTTCCTCATTTCAGCTCATATTTGTGGTTGACAAAAATGTTACAGTAACGTATTCATACAGTATAAACGAAGATAGTCTTGCACAAAAACCAACAGAGACAAAATGCACTACGTAAAATTTTAGTTTATAACATTATTTTGATACAGTCAGTCATGTAAATTTCTGAAAATTTGCAGTTATCCAATAAATTATTCACTTGCAATGCTTACACTGAAGTTCTTCTAAAATATTTAATAAAAATTTTCAACTCTAAAACTACTCAGATATATTATGCAATTACCTTTTCTTCATTTCAGCTCATATTTGTGGCTGACCAAAAAAGTTGACATATTCATACAAAACATACGAAGACATAATTGCACAAAAAAGGCTTCCTGAATAGAAATAATATGCTGCATACAGACGTGTAGTTTGAGTGTAAAGAAATACATGAATATTTTAATTTATGAAATCATATTGATGAAGTCACTTCAAATTAGCTACTCAAATTATGTAAGTCAGCAATTCTCTAATAAATGATTCAATTGCAATGTTCATGGAAGAGTACAACTAAAACTAAACTGATGCAACAAGTTTTGCCATAACCGTTCCTTCCCCATTTCAGTTTGTATTTATGGTTGACTAAAAAAATTTACATATTTGTACAGAACACACGAAGAAGGTTACATTATGCTGGAATCACAATAACCCAACGAACACGACACGGCAAAATTTAACATGCTGACCAATAGAAATCAAGGTCACAGTGTTTTCATTGGTAAGCAGCTTATTGTTGTCATGACATGTTCCTCGGGTTATTGTGATTCCAGCAATACACAGAAGGTAGCCTAGTAGGCTTTTAGAAATAATATACCGTTATAAAACACATTTTGGTAACATTTTGGCAAATAAATTTGCATTCACAAGATATAGTGAACAACCTTTAGCAACCAGCTGCACTAGAGAAATATTTGAAAAACTTAAATATTTTACTGTGAACACTGTAAACACGTAGCTACAATGTCCTCAATTCTGTGCGAATTACACGCTGGCTTTTTACATATACAACACATCAATCGTGTTTTCTTATCCTGCTTTCTTGAACATAAAGCACATCTCTTCCCTGATGACATATGTGATGAAGTTCCTGGGCGGGGTTCAGATGGGTCTCTTCTCTGTACTTCCACTCCCATAACCTGCATAGCATTCAGAGTGCGTGAATGAAGTCCGAATGGATTTTGGGCTCGCTGCTCAATGTAGGGCTTTGAGAGTTCTAATATCAGTTTCTGTAAAAACAAACGCCCCATTCAGGATATTTGTGAGTCCACAATATAAGCGTTGAGGGCTGCTATGTCCAAAAGTTCCAAGAAGAGGCGGAATGGCCAACGTTTTGTAATGCGAACACATGTGTATTCTTGAGTCATCATGTCACCTGCATCTACTCCTCCTTTTGTTTTATTATAGTGATGAATTATTTGAGGTTTGTCATCAACTACATCTGCGCTGTGGTGCTGTGTTGAAAGGAGAATGACTGATTTGTTTTTCTTTGGAACATAAGACGTAAGGGTCATATCTTCAGTAAACGCAAAAAGAGATGTATTTTCTTCTCGCCGAGGACTCGGACGAAATTCATTTGGAATTTCCCTTTTGTTACCTCTGAGTGTACCAACAAGCGTCATACCTTTTTCTAACAATGCTTGTGCTAGCGGTACGGAAGTAAAAAAGTTGTCTGTTGTTACTCCTCGACTAGAGTTGAAATATGGCTCTACAAGGTCCAAAACCACTCTTATTCCCTGTTTTATTTCTCTTTGTTTGTTTACCATTCCTGTGTATGCTTGCAGGTTGCATACGTAGGCAGTTTTACTATCTGCACATGACCAGATCTTCATTCCATAACGGCCAGGTTTTGATTTCATGTAAACTCGGAATGGACAGTGCCCCCTGTAAGTCGCCAGCCTTCTTCAACAGTCAGATTGTCATATGGTGTGAAATTGCGAACACATGCATGTGTAAAATGGTCAAAAACATCTCTTATGGCCTGCAGCTTATCATTATTCAATTCAATACGAGCCTGTCGAGTTGAGGAATCATCAAATCTAAGCAGAGAACAGAGTAACTGAAATCTGTTTCTAGACATGGCAGCTGAAAAAATGACTGACAAAAGGCTGGATCAGAAGCCCATAACTCTGCCACACTGACCTGATTGCTGTGTAGTTTACCAGCTGCTATCAAAACAGCAATAAATGCTTTGATTTCGGTAATTGATGTGTTTTTCCAAATTTTTTTGGTTTTGTGGGTGTATCTCATTGAAAGCTTCAACACTTCGATTAGCTTTCAAATTTGTACTATCACAAACAATATCTAAAATTTCAACAGGAATAAAAAGTAGAAACGCCTCTGCTACACAACTAATATTTTGCTACTTACAGTCAGACCCCGTTTACCTTTCAATATGTTATGAGCTCGCCGTTTACTTCAGCTGAAAGATTATTTGGATCATCAATAGCTATTATTTGTTGTATCTCATCAGGTGTGTATTTTCTAGCCATGTTAGAATCCTGAAACATGTGCGAAAACAAAACCTTTTCAGATAGTTTTCGAGAATGTTTTTCTTTATATACATATAGTCAAATAAAAAGTATAAGCTATATTTACCTTCTGACGAAAAATGAAACTAGCCACTTCAGAATCAAAACGCTACATTCTGGGCACAAAATTGTCGATATTACACTCTTGGCACAAAAATGACAACACAATAACTCGTAAGAATTACACAGACAGTATCGACGAGCGCGATGCACGAATTATCAAACAACACAATGGTTATGAAAATTTAGACTGCAGCACAGTGCAGTGGCTGTAAAAGGAACTAATAAGGACCGGTTCCGATAGCTCAGTTGGTAAATATTTATTGCTCTAAAATAAGTATAATTATCAAAACAAATACGAACAATCAATAACACTGTGAAGCATATTATAACGAATTGTACGTGCATTACAAAGAGGGGTATTTTAACTACCCCAAAACATGTTTTTTTCTTGGACAAAACAGAAAAATAAATGCATTGACGCTGCCCCTTGCTTATTTCTATATATGTTAGGAACAAATAGAAAAATCCACTCTTTCGAAAAAAAAAATCGCTTTCGTGTATATTGTTAAAATACCAACTTGGGGTATTTGGATTACCACCCTTGGTAGTAGAAGGGTTAAAGGTAATGAAATCGTGTGCTGAATCTGATTCTAAGTGTTTAAGAATTTACTAGAATTTAGAAGAGTAGAACTTAGTTTATCATGGACACTGGTCTCTATAGCATGTTTCAGATCAAAGAGTTCTAGTCTAGCACTAGACAATGCTTCGCTCACTCTAAGTAACATAGTACTAAGATCCAAAACGAAAACTTATAACTGCAATCTTGTCCCAAATTTCATGTGTAGATTTATTAAAGTGTTTGAATAATGCATTATATTGTTCGAAATAGTTAGTGGCAAGAGTTTGAATTCCTTAAGTAGAATTAATAACACGGTCTTCCAAATTTTTTATCAAAACAATATGGTTTGCTATGTTCATGGAAATACCATCTTGCACATCAGCCAAAGAATTTAATTTTTGTTGCAAAAATTCTAAATCATCATTGTCCAAAGTTCCAAAAACCGTTTTCAGGATTTTCCCTCCGAAATCTAATATTCCTCTTTTTTGTCTCACTGCCTGGGGAAGAAGAGAAGTAAGTGACATAGCTTCTGTCTTGAAAGCAGCAAGATTTTCTTCCAATTGGATAATAGCAAAATCAAAATTTTTATCAAATGGATTTTCACTGTCCGAAACTGGATGATGTTCGTGAACTTCTAAAACTGAGTTAATCATAGAGTCCAATCGAGTACATTGCTCATGTAACTCTTAACAGATCAAAATTGAGTACGACTGAGAAATAACTGTCCTAGAAGATGGTGTCTTCATCACTCCCAAAGATAGCACCCGAATTAAGTGTATTTACTGTGACTGCAGCAACCAAGGAGTAACTGGCTACTGCCAGAAGGATGTACGACAAAACTGCCATATTGTTGCCAAATTTCTCACAGGAACTGAAAACAAAAGATATATATATATATATATATATATATATATATAGAGTACATTAAAACCAATATCCAAGAAGGTGAATGTTATAAGACGAACATAAGCTTGGGGTAGGCTCCCAGCAGAAGATAAGATCAGAAACCCACAAGATTCCAGAAATCAACATATGAGAATCCAGGAAGGAGCTAAACTAATTCCCAAAAAGTACAAGACTTACATCCCAAATTAAGATTAACATAACTTCATATTTCTCTGGAGAAGTATAGTATCCTAACATAGAAAAAACCCAAAATAATAAGGAAACAAAAATGAAGACCAAATTTCCCAAATATAATCTTCCAACTAGCTAGGATTCACCACATGTACAAATATTTTACACTATACAACACATTAAATACATGACACGAATTCCACAAAGAAGATTCAATATTCATAATAAGCAAAAAAAAAAAAAAAAACTTAGAATTACAACCGTGGATTTTTTACACACGAGATCTCAAAACTGATTTTAAAAAATGACTCGGACCAATGGTTGTTCAGACCATGATCTACAAAATCAGGATCACATATATAAAGTCAATGAATAAGATATGAGTTTTAATTTTGTTTGTTTGATAGGTTGGCCAACCTGTATTTAAAATAATTCACATTTAGGATACACCGGTAGGGTCTGCAGCTCCTATGCAGTTGAAAAAGGTCAAACGTTGGTAGTTGAAGTTCTAGAATAAAATTTCTTCAAATGAGAAATGTGAGCTCTAGTAACATAGGCTCCAGAATTGGGGTCAGCCAAAGCAACAGAGACTGGCGTAAGGAAACGTTGGATTTGACAAGGTCCTGACCATCGGTAAGAATTTTTTTCCATTTTCTTGTCAACTGCGCGACTGGCTGGGTGCGCTTTGCACAAAACAAGGTTTCCTACCTTGAAAGGATTATCAACACGATTTTTGTTATAAGGTGCCCTACTTTTGAAATGAGCACTCTTAAGATTCTTGAAGGCTGCTGCCTAAACTTTGCATATCTTCGTCGGATCCTTAGGTAACAAATCATTAAGTTGCCACAAATTGGATAAAGGATTATTTGGTGAAAACGTACACAACATATTAAAAGGAGTGTTTTTATGATATTCATGTTTGGCAAAATTTAATGCCATTTGTAACCATGAAAGATGTTTATCCCAGTTGGTTTGGTCCTTCGCAAGAAAAGCAATTAAGACTGAATGAAGGTTTCGATTGAAACGCTCTGCATGCGAAGGAGGTGGGTTGTACTGTGACAAAGTAATGTGCTAATGCCGTGGGAAAAACTCATATTTTTTAAAAATTCTTGAAGTGAACTGTGGACCATTATCGGACACAATAGAAAGTGGAATGCCAAAATTTTGAAATACGTGGGATTTAAGAGCTCTGACAGTAGATAAGGCATCAGCCTTTCGAAGTGGTACTAACCATACAAATTTAGAAAAAGCGTCAACACACATTAGCAGGATATTATTTCCCATTTTACTTCTAGGAAAGGGACCAAAAAATCAATAAATAATTTTCCATAGGTTTTACAGCTTCTTCAGACGACAACAAACCTAACCGAGTGTTTTGTGCATGTTTGCTCACAGCACACAATTTAAAACATTTTACTCTTTCTGCGATATCAGCATCAATGCCTTTATAAATAAACTGTTGGCGAATAGCCTGAATAGTTTTGTTAATACCTAACATGCCCACCAAGAAGTGGATTATGGAAATATTCAAATATCATAGGTTTCAAATGATTTGGCAAAACAGCCTTTTTTTCTGTGGTCACGAGACCTACAACACAGGACATTTTTCGAAAGAAAATATGGTTTATTTTCAACACCTAATTTTAAATCTTTAATAATATTTTTCAAATAATTGTCCTTTTCTTGATGTTCTTTTAGATCAGAAAATGCCAAAGGAAAATTAATTGAAATATTACAATCTGAAATTATTTCAGGTTCTGGCTTGGTGCCTTAAAACATTCTAGATAAGGTGTCAGCTACTACATTTTGAGTGCCTTTAATATGTTGAACTTTAAAGAAGAAATTTTCACAATCCAACGTCCAATTTTCCCTAATTGATGTGGATGTGCATGTAACCAAGATAGAGCCTGATTATCGGTTTCAAGGAGAAATTCTGCATGCTCTAAGTACTGACGGAATTTATCAATGCCGAACACAACAGCTAAACATTCTAATTCGTAAATGGTTGAAGATTTCTTTTCTTGTTGAGTGAGAGTACGTGATGAAAAGGCCATTGGTAAACAACAGCCATCCACTTTGTGAGACAAAACAGCGCCAAGTGCATGGCTTGAAGCATCCGTTTGTAAAATGAAAGGTTTTGTAAAATCTGGGATACGGAGAACTGGCGGATTCATTATACCATCCTTTAACGTTTCAAACGCCTTTTGCTGTTCCTCGCCCCACTCGAATTCGGTGTTTTTCTTTCTTAATTTATTTAAAGGTGCTGCCTTTTCAGCCAAACTATGAATAAATTTACCAAAAAATTGAATCACGCCAATAAATCTAGCTATACCCTTCGCATCTTTAGGGGTGGGAAATTTCTAATGGCTTTAGTTCTCTCAGAGTCAATAGAAATTCCAGAAGAAGAAATCTTATGACCTAAAAATGATATTTTGGAAACTGCAAATTTAACTTTGGCGGGATTCATGGTAAGACCTGCCTTTTCCAAACGAGAAAATGTTTCGTATAAATGTTCCAAATGGTGTTCAAAATTATCTGAATAAATTACAAGGTTATCTAGGGAATTGTAAACAAATGTAAATTTAACTTCATGTAAGATCATGTCTGAAAGTCTAGTAAGTACGTGTGCCCGGTGGCTAAGCCAAACGGATCTCGTGTGAATTGATAAAGGTTCCACGGAACACAGATATTTGTGATAGGTTTTGAGTCTGCAGTTAAGGGAATTCGGTGATATGCTGCATTTAAATCAATGGTTGTAAAAACTTTAGCCTTTCCAAACCAATTAAATGCAGAATGGAGGTCTGGAAGAGGTACTGATTCAATTTCAATTTTTTGGTTGACTTTGCGAAAATCAACAACCATATAGTGTTCATTGTTTGGTTTAGGCACCAAGAATGCTGGACTAGCATACTGAGAAGTGGATTGTTCAATGACACCTTTGTAAAAAAAATCCTGCACCTGTGTGCATAAAATTTCCATTTGAGTGGGGTGGAGGGATGAATTTATAAGGATGACTTTTGACCACATTATTATCTGTTAATTTGATTTGGTATTCAAGTAATTTTGTAAGACCTAATTCCGATGTCAAAACATTGCGAAAAGCTTTACAAAGTTTTTCAATTTTAGTATGCTGCTCAAATGACAAATGTTCTCCAAACTCTGAGCTCTGGTTTGCATCAGCTTTAACCTTAGGCAAATTTTGAATTATTTTAGAGTTAGAAAAAACAATTTTCCCATCTGGACAAAATTAAAAAAAATATGCTCGGCCTGCGTATCTAAAATAAGTCCTGTATTGGACATAAAGTCAGCACCCAAAATAAAGTCCAAACCGAGCTATTTAGAAACGAGGCACTTGTGACAAAGTGAAATTGTCAATTTTCAGTTTTAAGGTAGTGAAACACACGATAGGCAAGGGTTCTTTAGATGCTGTGTAGCATTGAATGTCAGAAGGTTCTACTAATTTAAGTAATTTTAATGCTCTTAATTTCTCAAACAATTTAGCAGAAATAATGGTTCGCGCAGATCCTGAATCTAATAAAGCGTTTACTGATAATGTTCCCAGTTTCACTTCAACTTGTGGAATGACTTTTATGGTGCCAACAATGTTTGGAAAATTAACTGTAAGCTTGGGAATGGTCTTAATATTTACCTGGTCATATGGACCGAACGAGGTTTGAAAATGTTTAGCATTACTAAACTGCTGATATAGGTGAGCATTGTATTGTGCGTTGGCGTAATTGCCAGTAACTCGGGGAGGAACGCTCACTTTTCGCCCCCGCGGGACTTGTTTTTTTAACTTGAAACAGACATCAATGGTGTGTCCAACTTTCTTGTAATATCTGCAACTAGTAATATCTTTAAATTATGGTTCAGGAGAAACATTACTCGGGACCTGGTCTTTCTGTTCAGAAACACTGGTACTGGCTAACTGATCGAGGTTAGGTTGAAATTTAAATAGAATTTTCTTGTTATGTTTAGATTTGGGTGAATCAAACTTTGCAAATACATTTTGTTGTTCTCTGTCGACATATCTGATATTCTGAGAATGAATGCATGCCTGATCTAATTCAGCAAAAGAGTTAGGTTTGTTAAAAAAAAAAATAAGCATGAATGCTCTTCAGAATCCAAACCTTCAAGAATACTGTTAACAATTTCAACTTTAGATAAACCTAAGCGCAAAATATATACACTGACAGTGCTTCACTAGGTTCCTGTATCTGTTAAAGAGTCTTAGTTGCAATTGGGCTCGTAACCTGGATGGGATAAAAAAATTTAGAATATCTGCATGGTATTCATCAACGAACTATGTCGAGCAATTTCGAAACTTTTACGCTCGCTAAGTAGCCCTAAGGTAAATTGATATATAACTCCAAAAGTTGAGATTCAGGGATAGTGTTGCTATGATTTAATTTTACGACAACCTTTAAAAAGTCCAGAAACTTATTTTACTGTGAGGCCATCAGTAACTGGAAAATCTCTTAACATTTACTCAAGAGGATGGGTAATTTTCCCGAAATACAGGTGCAAATGTAGGTATAGTTGCATGGAGTGTGTGTGACTGATACTGTGCAGCTGTTAGGGGGTGGCTATGAGATGGAGTGTATAACAAACCATAGGTGTGAGGGTTGTTGGATGATGTGATTGACATGGTGGAAGGAGCATGGACATGGGTGGAAAGGTTAGGGTGGGTTACTGTGAAATTGGATGGTTCACACACATGCAAATCAGAGTAGGCTTGTGTGAGGGTGGTAGAAGGAATACCATCAGTGGTTCCCTGTGAAAATCGGAAACTCACTTGTTCAGAATTTAAAGTGGTGTCCAGTAAGGGCTGCATTTACTTAACAATAACTTCTAAAGATTGGGCCTGAGATTCAGTAAGACCTTCATGAACAAGAATTAAGTTACGCAGACGTTGATTAAGATGATTCAAGCGACTTTTGAGCCTAGCATGTGAGGACGATGTAGCCTCATCATTTAAATTATCAAAAATCTCTTGGAGAGAAATCATTTTAGAGGTACAGACACGATATTCATATATTCATTCTCCACATTTATTTCTTCAAGAACGTCTAGATTAATAACCATTTTTGAGTTTAGCGCTGTACGCCAACAAGTGCGATAAGCAGCGGCAGAACTTTCTGCATGTTGCACACCTCTAATTGTGCACTCATATTGACACTCATCCTTGAGAAGATGCTTATGTAACCAGCTGCAGAACTTCGTCCTCAAAGTGTCTAACTTATAACCAGAGAAAGTTATGCTAGTGACTTAACGTAGTTTTATAAATTAATTTCCCCCAATTCATTTTCATGCACTTGTGTATTGTAGGCAATAGATAGCAAATTAAGTGTTCTAGCAAAAAATGCGTATTTTATGACCTTCAATTAATTTTTTAATATTTTGCTTGAACTAAATCATTGAATTTAAATGTTGTTTAAAATTGAAGTGTTCCACTCACACCAGTTACCTTGAAACTATATATATATATATATATATATATATATATATATATATATATATATATATATATATATATATATATGTGTGTGTGTGTGTGTGTGTGTGTGTGTATGTATATAAACTAGCCGGCCGGCTGCGGCATTGCCCACGTTAAATTATGTAATGTAAACAGTAACACTCTGGATAAAATATGTGATGAAGGCATTTAACAGCTAGCATACTCAATAACAGTGAACTATAAATTGTCTTAGCTCAGTGTAAAGAGCGCGCGTAATATGCTAGTATGATGTCATAGTAATTCCCATCGTAAAGTCTTGCAAGTGATATGAACCCGTAACCGCACCCCTCCCACACCACAAACTTTATACAATACCTGTGTGAATGCCTAAAGGCAGGCCGTGATAATTCTTTCGTGAGTACAGGCTACAGTCCAAAGAGGTTTTATTTATGAGTAGGTTGGCAAAAGGAAACAACTGTTGAATTATTTCTCCGTGATCATTCTCTATTTTCGGGTGACTAACATTTAACTGCTTTTCACATACTTAATTTTCGAATTTCAAAAAACCTGAATTTGATTTGTAGATATTTACATACGCTTAATTCTTATCAAAAATGATCTCGATATCTCAACGGGTGTAAGTGGTACACATAATTATTTGAAATCACATTTTATTTTTTTAACAGTTTTCTAGGACAAATTTCGAAAAATCCAGAAATTACTTTTTTGATATTTACGTAAGATTTATTTTAAAGCTAAAACCATTTCAATATTTCCACTGGTTTAGGGGATACATGGGATTATTATAAAAAAACACGTTTTTATTTTTTTAAGAGCTGTCAAGGACGAATTTCGAAAAATTGTAAAAATACTTTTTAGATATTTACTTAAGCATCATTAAAAAAAAAATCACCTCAATTTCAGAAATGGTTTAGGAGAAGTCACGGAGTAATGAAAAACACATTTTACAGCTTTTCGCCCCCTAAATTTTCGAATTTCGCAAAATCGTAAATTTCGCTAATATGTATTTCTTTGGGCAATATTATGAAGTTAAAAAATGTATGATAGTATTCCCGGTTAATGAGATGTCAAGAATTTTTTTAAAACACATTTCACCCCTTTTCGCCCCCTTAACTATTGAATTTCGAAAAATTCTTTCTTAGTGGGTGCCTACGGGCAAGTGGAAGCTTCCCTCAAAATTTCATGGTTCTCGGTCCAGCGGTTTGGGCTGTGCGTTGATGAGTGAGTGAGTGTGTCAGGGCACTTCAATTTATATATTAAGATTAGTGATATTTATGACAAAATGACGTGTAAAATAGCAAAAAAAAAAAATACAGATGCAAACTGACAAAATCATGTTGACACTTAGACCTGAAAAGTTGGTCCCTAGACATAACAGCACTCTACTTAAAAATAACAAACATGGCAGGAACGTTAGTTCCGTATTCGCTATTTGATTTCAATGATTTAATGAGCTTGTTAACCATGTTAATGAAAATAAAAGCTAAATTATAAATATTACAAACATAACCTTTGTCTCCTTTTGATGTACCACTTCTGCCTCTTGCATGCACAAACCACCCATGCAAGATATAATTAAGTTATAGGATATGAATATTCTTCACGACAATCGCTCACAAAGCCAAAAACTTACGCAACACATAAACACATATTGCACTTTTAACAAATGGTATCCAAAAAACAGCTCATTTGAGACACTTTACTTTAAATGCTAGTAGCACAGAGGGGGAAAAAATTCAAATGTGTGGAATCAACTCACATCCACAACAGCCGAAAACTATAACTACAGACACCAAAAGAAACCTAAGACAAACTTACTTAATTTCATAAAGCAATCAAAAAGCAGAAGCACAGTAAATGTTCACAAATACAAATGTCTTAAACCATCCCAGATTCATAATTCTGTGATTATACTCTATGTGCATGTCTTAACTTCAAAAACAAAACAAAAATTTATGTGGTTGGCCTTAGCATGACAGAAATATCTTGCAGGAAGAAATAATAATTTTATATATGTATTAAATAGTACGCATTCTGTTTGTAGACCATACTTGGTAGTAAATTTTCCTCTTATATAAAAACATCAGCTCAGCTTGTTATCTTATAATTGTGTTTTAAAGTCAAAATTTGCATTTTTGTGTCATACACCGTGTGAGAACCAATTAACAGATTGAACTGAAAATATTCACATTGAAACAACACATCACAGACTACAGCTTAACGTGCATAAAAACTTAATACAAATAATTTTACATTAAAATTTTTTTAACTTGGAAGTTTTTTGCATTATTTAGCAAACTTTTAAAAAATACAGAAATATTTTGTAATGGGTTTTTATATACTTTAAGCTGTAACTTGTGATGTTTTGTTTCGGTGTGAATTATATAAATTTATTCTGTTCACTGTTTTTTACGGGGTGTATGACACAGAAAAATGTAAATTTTGACTTTGAAATACAGTTATAGTAAAACTAGCAGAGCTGAATTTTATGTAATAGGAAATTGTACAACCGAGTGATGTCGTCAACAAAACTAACAGAATTGTTTGTGGTGGTTATGCTACAGCTTAGCTGTATACTCTTTGGAAGTAAACTTTAAAAATAGTGTATCTGTGCTTGCACACCAATACTTCTCAGAAGTTACACTCTTATCAAATAGTTACTGTACAGTACACAAAGAAGTACAAAAACATGTGTCAATACATTACATACAAAACATTATGATTTGAACTTGCAGTAGACATGAATTTTACTCTTGCTGCTTTCTTAACTTCATCCATGGAATCAACATGAGCAGTCCTACCACTTAGAATTCTGTGTACAGACTTGCACCAGGAATGCAAGTACAGCCTAGTAACTAAATCCACAACATACTTGCACAATTCATGTTGTTGACACCTAAACACAGTTGTGTCTATTTCCATGAGAACAAATCATGGTCAAGTCATTTTGCATATGCTTCATAAACAAATTTTTGGTAAATATTTAGAACTGCATTCAATAGCAATGGCACAAGTCTTACTAAAACATGTGGTTGGTACCTCAGTGATGTTGGGGTGTATGCTCGAGCGGTTATCACGTCACTGTTATCTACAGACCCAGTAGAAAACAAGTCATTTCGACACTCCAGGCAGTAACCAGTGGTTAGCAATGTAGCCACTGATGTAAACTTTGGTGCTGGTTGACAAAGGATTCTCGTTGGTACCTGAGCACTGATGTTCATCTTTATCGATGCATGGTATGTGGATTATATCCAAATCATTAAATGCATCACTGTAGTTTTCATCTTGTTTCATACTGTCTGTCAGAAACACCCGCAAAGTGTCGAGAGAGCCTTGAGTGTTATCTTTGATACAATTTTACCCCAATGAGTGGTGACGTAAAGTTATTGACCAACAAGCGTTTTAAATGAGGACACAAATGAAGAACATGATGGCATGATATTACGCACACCATGACTACAGATGCACTCTCTTGACGTTGTAGAGCACGGGGATGGCAGCTAGGCCGGTGACAGCTGGACAGAAGAGTCCCAATTGGTGGTTCACCAGTCTTGGAAGCCACATCCTGGGCGATGGCGAGGGCTCCCGCCGAGGTGAGATGCCTGTTGATGAGTTCAGACCCGGCTTGGTGGTGATTTTCTTCCAGTCGCTCGTCGGCTCACCTGCTTTCCCCTCTGTACCGATGAGGCCATACTCAATGAGAGCTGCTGCCGCACACGCCTTGAACTCGGGGTATGCACCAGGACCACAGCCGATGGCATTGACGACAGCTGCCTGGTACACATCTACAACATTGTTCTCCTTCACTCCGCCCTTGGAAAAATAAACATTCAGTTTGTTGCTATCACTCAGGGATTCGTCACTACCGGATGCAACACCAAGCTCCCATTGCCCGATGACTGCAGGCAATCTCATGTTGACGCCGCCTATGGATGTGCTAGCCACGCACCAGCATGTATATCAAAACAAACACAAAGTTTATCTAAATTTAATTAACAAACCCCAGAATTTGATACCTGATAAAAAAAAAATAAACAGAAAATATGTACCATTATTTGCATCTGAAATCAATTTGAACAAAAAAATAAGCTTTAGAAAACAGAATTTTAAAACCATAGTTTACGAAAATATTTAATATTAAATAAATATCTCAAACATGCTTTGCTTTATTAGAATAGTAATCAAATTTACAACAGTGCAGAATCTTCACTTGAGTTTTGACTGAAACTCATAGATCCCAGACAGTAGCAACAATAGGGCCTTTTCAGTTACTTAAGTCATATAACTCAATAAACATGCTTCAAATGTTTAATTTTCATGCAGCTTCAAAAATTGTATGTATTTAGAGGGTATTAAGCCTTGTTATTTTCATAAGAGTTGCAGGTATTGTCACAATTTGCTGTGAAATATTATATACCGCTAAGCACAAGTAATGTGTCAGATTTAAAATTTGACTACTCAATAGCTCATTTCTTTCTAAACATTAACTTCGCCACGAAGTGTTCTCTATATTTTAAACTTAACTGTTCACAAGGCATCACTGCCAGGGTTTGTTGATACATTTTTTAAGGGAAAAAAACACTTAATATCGTGTATATGACTGCTATAGTAAAATAGGGATAAAATTCCCAAATTATCTGAATTTGCAAAATTCACAAGTGTAAATGATGACACAATAAACTTTCCAAAATATATCCTTAAAAGAAACCTACCATTCTCAGGAACTACAGGTCAATAATTTAATTTTTAGTTGTTAGTAGTTATTGAATTATGTAACACCAATAACCATATAATATTTTAATATTTGTGAAATATTAATTTGCATTGCAATATTCTATCTTGTAGGTTGTTATTGCACTTTGGTGTGAAGTGCACGACTGTATAACAGTATTTTTTTTTCACCCAGTATACAGAATAAAATGGAGTAGAATCCTGAACATTTTTGAATGGACCCTTATAAGAGGGTAAAGTTTATAAGTGGTTAACTTTAATAACATTTTTGTGGACAAAATTAAGAAGCTTATAACACAGAAAATATTACAAGTAGGAATGTTACACCTGGCATATCAAACATCGGAAAACTGATTTGTTGTGACAACCCTCTTTTTTTGTGGGATAAATATTATTAAAGAAGTGAAGATGCTATGTGAATGAATATGGTGACATTTTTGACCAAAAACAAAATTTTTTAAACACAACGTTAAAAACAATACATATTTATTTTCTAGATCATTCAAACTTTATCCTCAAGTTGAAGACTTCTATTTGAACCTTAAGATTTGGCATACTGCTATTCTTATCTAATTTTTGTGCTTTGAAGTGATGCACTCGTATTCAACGAGCACAAATTACACTTACCCCACTTTGATAGCATCCTCATTACAGATGAAACAAGTTGGCTGAAAACCTGTGCACAGTTCTTAACTTTCATCTTCTTGATACGGCTGTGCACAGTTCTTAACTTTCATCTTCTTGATACGGCCAGCCCTTACATGTTCATCCGTCAGCCGTGGGCACGTACTGGTACCATCCTCTTGACTGCTGTCCAAATCGTAGAACTTTTATAAATGTTCCCAGGAAGCTGTCTGGTAGCCATTCTTCCACTTGAAAATTTAATTCTTTAAAAGTAAATTGTTCCTTATACCTTACAACAGATGAGGTGCATAAAATATCGGAACTAATTGAACTTCATCTATCATGAAAGTACCATGATGGTACTCCTTATCATTTAGCACACGATGCCCGTGTTTCACTAAGTAAGGAATTGATGACAGCATCGTTGGATCCCGCTTGGTCACATACTGTGGTTATAAGTTTAAGTCCACAAGCTGAAACTTTTCTGACAACTTCCTTTTTACACTGTACAAGAACTGGAGTCTTGGTGGTGCATTCCGCAAAATAATAAGCAATTGGTTGCTTCCTCTTTGCCCGCAGACCCCGAAGCATAAAAACCAAAACATGATCTGCAAACTTTTGTGACCTCTGTTCGTTGCCGAAGTCTTCGAAACCTTATGACGTCTGTCTTCTCATTAAATTGAAGGTGTGTTTGTAGTTTCATCTCATCAAAGATAAGTTCACAGTACTTATGTAACTCATTCATTCCAGAGAATACTTCCTTTAAATGTGTCATTATTGGCCTATTAATTCCAGGTTGAAAGGGGATTTTCCCAAGAAGAGATGTCAATGTTCTCTTAGAAGGCAATGCGAAATGCTGGGACAGAAATTTATGGCCCTTTGGACTTACTTTTAACAAGGATAAAGCAAAAATTTTGTCCTTGCAAGTAAACCTACGACCCTTTGCTTTGTAGCTCTGGTTGGCCACTTGTGAGCGTATGTAATTCAACGTAATTTTGTCATCTTTGTTTACAATGTTGCTAAAAGGATCTTCGGTGCTGAATTTCTCAGCCAACATTACTCTTGCTCTAAATGGCTTCAATTTTTTTTAGAAATGTTGTGATTTTCCTCAACTTCTTTGTCTCCCCATACAAAGCGCTGGCTTTGAGAGTGAGGTCACGTATATGTGTCGCACCGACACTCTTCAAAATGCTACCCCTTTTCGAAGTACATGGAACAATTAAAATACCATTAGAAATTCTGCAAATAGATATCCCATGCTAATCTGTAAAAAATTACAATTTTACAACAAAAAAAAAGTTATTTGTATGTAGGTAGTACTTGTGATGTTCTTATGTTTTGAGAATATGTAATGAATGAGTAAATTATACATTAACTTTGTTAATTTTTTGACGAAAACAATCATCTATAAATTTAAAATATTCCAGACTCATAACAGTAAACTAAACTTGTCATTCACAATTATTATAAAAAAATTGTAGTTAAAATGTTTAGGTTAATTGTAAATTCTACTAAAATCTATTTAAACTGTTCAACTCCAAAAATCATTAAAACTACAATTTTTATAAAAACAATCTTTCAGTCTGTCACGTAAAATGAAATAAGCATTCGAACGGACAATTTACCATGCCGCAAGGATTCGAAGCAAGTACTGTAAATTTAGTTCTACTGCTATATCACTGATGACCCCGGAAAGTATGATGTTTCATCATCAAATCCAATCAAAACTGAATCCTATTAATATTTAAAATGTTAAATCTCCTTAAAAGTCCATGTTCTGGCCAAATATTCCAATTACGGCACATACTTGAAGAAAACCCTAGATTTTGCCAGCTGTAATAATCAGGTTTGTATTATATGTTTCCAGAAAATGTTGGACATTAAAATATTTTCATAATGTAAATAAAAATGTTACTAAGCAACAATCTCATCTCAAGGGGAAAGAAAACCAGTTTGTACTAATCAAAAGTTTGTATTAATGAGGTTTGTATTTAACGTTTCACCGTACTACAATTTTGAGATATGTGTATGGCACGAATAATAAAAGGTATGCTAACCATTTGATTTCTTCCTAGGCGTTTTCAAAAGTGAACTGCCAGCTGTAGGACAGCTAAAACCATTATCGAGCTCCACTGACATTGAACAAGTGTTGCTTGCTTGTAGGAAATCTGTTCCACCAGAACACGAGGTATTGACATGTGGAGATTCCTCTGTAAAATATCAGTCAAAAGATCAGATTCAGCCTAACCAGTTTACGCCTTCACAGCCGACAAAAAATAAACAATGCCAACAGAACTGTCAGAAAGGTACAATCGTTCATGATAAAATACTATAGACAGGTAGATATGGTTATAATCTACATCAATGTAAAATCTGTTCAGTTGTGCTCATGGAAGTACATCTCATAATTTTGTGTATTCATCCACACAGTGTAATAAAAGACAGATTTTAGAACTAATAAAGCAAAAAAAGAGTGACAATTGCATTAAATACCATTACCTGAGCTTACCATTTTTTTTGCATCGTGATTTACAATTAATGCACATGAATTTAAAATAGCTTTTCGTATTGCACATTCAAGTTTTACTCTACAGTTCTCCTTAAATTATAACAAATTTCAGTGATTGGCCATTACAAATTGTTACTGAGTATTTTTGGTTAAATTCAAATAAAATGGTGACAATTTTACATTCACTTGCCACACTCAGCATGGCATCTTTTACTGTAGGTTTTCCATACAAATTTCTTCCGTCAGAAGACTTGCTAGAGAATTCTAAGTAATTGTCTTCACCAACAGCCTGTTTTACTCCACATGAAATGCTTGTTTCAGACAATGAATCTAAACAAGATGTGCCAACACGTGCTGATCCTTCTGCAAAATAAACAACTTAGCAGCCATGACATGGTGTGAGGTAGAAGACAATTAAATACTACTGTTTCAAGGAACGTGAATGTCAAAATTAACTACATGCGCACAACCAAGCACTGTGCTACAGATATATCATATAAAGGTAGGCTTTAAGAGTGAGTAAGGTATCTGAAGGCTTATACTATTGACAGTACAGTTAAGCGTGTATCAATGATGTTGTCGCACTACATATTATCAATGTTTATTGAAGAATATTAACGAAACTATTCTTGAATACAACATACTGCATTTTTAAACCAACCTAAACTAACAAACTAGTTCAAACTAACGGCCACAAAAAAAGTTCCCTCTTTGTATTTAGGGCTTGGACCCGAGTTTCTTAGTTTTCAAGAGAATTATTTTTTTTCCATCCAAATGAGAGCCGATATCGGGGACTCATTTTGCAACTTCGGTGCAAATGTGCTTTATTACAA
The DNA here is from genome assembly GCA_003012365.1 of Medauroidea extradentata. NCBI lineage: Eukaryota > Metazoa > Arthropoda > Insecta > Phasmatodea > Phasmatidae > Medauroidea > Medauroidea extradentata. Next base: position 3,707 of record PNEQ01025353.1, on the reverse strand, counting down.
AGTGTATTTTTGGAGACAACAGTGTAACATATCAAAATGATCATCTTTTGTTGCTATCCCACCGTCCTGACTTACCAGTGTTAGGGCCTACATCATTACTAGTACAAGCAAACACTTCATTTTTACTGGTATCACGTTATAAAACTACACCACTCACAGTGTTTGCAGGGTTAGAACCTAACGTAGAATATGTACTGACAAGATTGGGTCATAGGTGTGCAACAATAATATTAGACATCATGTAGAAAATAATGTACAGGATGTATGCATGGATAGTGCAGAATATGTAAAATTTTCAGACAATATTTGAGCAATACCCTTTTGGTTTTAGGAATAGTCTGTTGTAAAGGCAAAGCAAATAACTGGCAGTGTATTAATAAAGTTGCATTAGAGTACCCTCTCTATAGTAGAATACACAACGAGAATTACACATCCTACTCTGTATATTCTGACTCAACACTGAGCATTTGCAAGCGTTGGTTTATTTTATTAAGGCAATGCATGGCTCAAACTATAATATCTAAATAAATAGGCATGTGTTAGCAATATCACATCCATTTGCCACATTCAACACGGCGTGTCTTGCTGTAAGTTTTCCCATACAAATTTCTGCCATCGGAAGACCTGCAGGAGATTTCTGAGAGTTCATTTTCGTCTTCAACAGCCGGTTTTACCAGACATGAATTGCTTATTTGGAACCCAGAGAACACATTTACACATGAGGTGCCAACATGTGCTGATTCTTCTGTAAAATAACAAGTATAATCATCAATGAGGGGAAGACAAACGCAACTGGCAAGTAATTACATATTTCGATTACAGACACACAAATACTCACAGGATACTGTGGAGCTTGATAGTAACATCACATAATGTGCTTCCACGCAAAAAAAATAATGATCACTTATGAATATAAAAAAACAGTGTTATCAACTGACTAACGACACAGTACAATATTTGGTAGGATTAAAACAGTATTAGTCCATTACCATAAGGGCCGGTTTTGCAATATGACCACTTATTCATTTGATTGCACACTGCAATTTCTCAATATCCATTGTTGATTATATAGGGCTAACTGCCAGCTAACTAAACATTGCAAATAAAAATAAAACTTACTTCTTGCTGCAACACTTATGCTAATGAGAGGCTGTTATCTTGATCAAGTTGTAGCTCAAACATAATTTTGGTTCAGAAATTTAATTCCTTACATAAATGATTCATAAATTCATTTAGGCTTGTAATATTTTATCAGTTGTATATAATGCCTTAGTGGTATTCAAATAGTAATTGCAATGAACTGTCAACTATATTTAAGGCGAATAGATTGCATACAACTTTTAATAAAGTGTCTGCATTTTCTGACGCACCGTTAAATTCGATTAATTGCTATCTTGCTATTGGGCTACTGCCCGGTGGCATGCATCCTAGTACCCCTACGCCATCCTCTCCACAGCCTTCCTGAACCGTCTAACACCTCCCAATGACACCACATCCTCATGCAACAAATTCCACTCCCTGACCGTCCTTACCAACATAAACTGTAGCCCTCGTTCCGTACTTCACCAAACCCACTGTATCTTTCTACTGTTGTTGCCTCTGCCACTATATATACCTTCTCCTGGATGTTCACCTAGTGGATTCCTTCCTCCTTCACCGCCCACTATCTTGTACATCCTTACCAGTCTTCTCACCTTCCTCCTGTCCTTCAGTGTGTTCCATCCCATGTCGTGTCCCTCACCATTACTGATGGTCTAAAATTACCTCCATCCTCTGCAACCTGCCCCTGCCTTCTCCACTTGCCCTTCACCCATCTGGCTGCTCTTCTTTGCACATTCTCTAGCTCCTTCACCTCCACCTCGACGTGGGGGTCCCACACTGCTGCAGCATATTCAAGAACAGGCCGGACCATGGTGTTGTAAGCTTTCTCTATCACCTCTGAGCTGGTTCCCCTCAGTATCCTGATCATCATTCCCATCACTCTCCTACCCTTCGAGACCACTTTCTGAATATGGCACTTCCATCCACGGTTTTCATGGGGGACCACCCCCAGATACTTATACTCTGATGCTTCACCTATTTCCTGCCCATCTAACCTTATCTAATTATGTGCCGCTAGGAATTTTTAAGCCTACCCCCAATTTGGAGTTTTATTGGTGCATGTTAAATGTACAGGTCTTAATTTTAAAAATAAGGTAATGTTAATAAATTAATAACAATTTTACAACAAACTATAGGCTAAATGTTTCATTGTACACTTGCCTTCACGAATTTGTTGCCTCTGCAATTTCTCCAATGCATCTGAAGAATATAGGAAAGAGTTTTCAGAGCTTCCCTCCTCCTGGAAAGCTGAAAAATTGCAATAAATATTATTTACTGCAATAACTCAGAATTTGTAGCTCTAAGTAAAGTAATGTATTTAGTTATGATTTACAAGCTTTATGAAAGCCTGCGTGTTATTGCCTAGGGACCACAGAATAGATACGGTGTGTGTACAGTCGAAGAAAGTCGTCTATATTGTATTCAAAATGATAATCACCGCTGTTTTTTATTTTGCAATGCAAAGTATTTGAACTGCAAAGACAAAGGTTTACAAGATTAGGGAAAGAAACCAACTATCTGCCGGCATCCACCTATCGGTGGTTTGAAATAAAACTTAAAAAATACTGTAAGAAAAGAACTTTTCCTACATCTACGGGAAAGTTCACACAGTACATGAAGTTATATGTTTTAGGGTACAGGATATCTGTACCTTTATATTACTGTTTTATGTATTCGGTTGATTAAATGTATTAATTTATTTTTTAACTTCTCTACAGGCCAGCATTTTCGTACCCCGTTAAATGATCCAAAATCACAGTTCTTAAAAATTAATTTATAACAAATTGTTTAAAACTTCTACTCGGAATCATGGTTTTAACACTCAACGCTTAAAGGGCTGTAGATACACCTACAAAACATTCGTTGTGATATCTTACACAAATTTAAAAATTTAAAAAAATATTTCTAACACACCGATAGTTGATAAGTTTTTCCCACTGTTTACATTATACAACAGGTAGTCTTTTTTTTTTACTTAAGGCGTATGAATGGAAAGTAAAAAAAACATGATTTAAATATTCCGCCTCAGTTAACCAAAAAATTAACATCCAGACTTACCTGGGAGATTTACAGATGGTAGTGAATAAATCTTCAACCGAGCAGAGCCGGGATTACTGCAATCCGAGACGAATTGTTTTCCACAAATCTTGTAATTCTCTGAAACAGTTTCCTTGTCCAATCCATACAGCGTCAGATTTCCAATTCGTTCAAGCCAAACATCGTAAATACGAGCACAATAAACAGGTATACGATGACGTACACATCCAGGTACAATAGTCGGTTTTCGTGGCATATTTACTCGAAATACTGAACCATAAAGCTGAGCGCCCACTAGAGGCAAGGGGCGGCAAGGCGTGGAGCGGCAAGGCACGCGACTCTGCGCCCACTTGCAGATGGCAAGGAGTGCCAAGGAGCAGCAAGGAGCAGGTTGACATGGAACTGAGACTATGTTCAGGCAGTAGTTGTGAGAAACATGTCTGATAGCAGTGAGGATGAGGTGTTTTTGTTATATTGTTGGGCCCAAGAAGAGGAGGAAGAAGATGCAAGAAATGTTAGAACATGGGTCCATGATATCAACACAAAAAGACCTGTGTTTGGTGAGCACC
>PNEQ01025352.1:37420-55679 GCA_003012365.1 Medauroidea extradentata | reverse complement strand
CCGTTGTACCCACGCGTCAAACATGTTAACTTTGAAACCGGTGAAGACTCCTCTGAAGGCAGAGCAGACAGCGGTAACGCGCGCATCGACGATCGATACCACCCCTCCTCCTCCCTCCAGGCAACGCAGCTGCCGGGACTACGTAGTACCAAGGTTGACCACCACCGCTGTTCCAGTACGCGGAGCGCTGTCGTCGCTCACAGGAGAGGAGCGACGATAACCCTCTCCCTGAGCGCGCCCAAAGGCGAGTGTGAGAAATTGTGAAGCGCGGTGACTTATATAGGGAGTCCACGCATTCTCGGCATGTTCATGGAAGGCATACGAAGCACATATGACCATTCAAATTAAGATTATTAACATGGCGATTTTCGATACCACTGGAACAGCCTTAATTCAAGCAAACATCAGCTGTTTATTTGCTGCTCACTCGTGTTCCTGAACCCTGTGTGTCTACCTGATGACGGGAACAGATTCCTGTTCCCGAAACGTCGTAACACTGTCTGTCTGGAAAACTACTGTGTTTTGTTTCGTCTCTTCGTTGTGTCGTTTGTCTTTTCTGTATATGTCTGATATATGTTGCGTTTTGTCTCGTCTCTTTGTTGTGTCTTGTTATTTTTCTGTTCGTGTCTGATATCTACTGTGTTTTTTTGTTCCGTCTCATCGTTGTGTCACATGTTACTTGGTTTTTATTTTATTTGTTATTATTTGTTATTATTTTTATTTATTATCTGTTTGTTCCTTGTTTTTATTTGACCCGATTCCATTTTGGAATTTCGTGTTGTGAACGTATCTTGCTGACTAAAGCATACTCTGCTTATTTTATGGTTTTCTTTTATTTATTTAGTTTTCTTTGATAGTCATTCAATTTGCAATGCAGTACGTCCAAGAAACTGAATCCAGTATTGCTGATCACTGTCACAGTGATTGGGCCTTCATTTGGACACGTGTTTGTTATTGGTTCAGTTACTTCCAGCAGCTGTCAAAAGAGTCAAGGGCCACCTGCGAAAGCGGCACCAGCTTATAGTTATTTGAATTATAGCTTGTTCCCAAAAGACAACGCGAACTTTTCAGGTCTGTAACAATGACGGAGTTTTCGTCATTACGAAGTAATTAACATTTTTGTGGATAGAATTAAAAAGCAGACTGGCATCATTCTCAGTAAATGAAATTATCTCAAGTGATTTTTCTTTTGATCTTACTTAGGTTACGTTAATTACATTTGTATGTCATGTTTAATTTGACTTCTCACCAACTCTTTGCCATTTAACGGAGTGAATTTTCCTTTTATACATACTTCTAAAACCAGTCCAGTAATCGTTCTAGCATATATTAGAATTAACACCTACCAGTGCTTCACAACTAGGTTTTCAGTGTTGGTAATGGATAACAGGTGTGTAAGGAGCATAGTCTGTAGAAGCTATGCACGCCGTCCAGCATCTTGAGCAGGCGGCCAACCTAATAATTGCTATTAATGCTACATGGACAGTTTAAACTTTACAAATCTGGTAACTTCAGAACGCATTAGAGAAACAGCGAGGTGAGCTGTAATGGGGGCGAAGCAAAGGTGGGCAGGTGACGGAGAAGAAAACAGGATAACTTCAACAAAATCATGAGAATAAGATACTAAACTGTAAAACTTTCGATTGCACGGGCCTGGTATCGACCCTCGTACTAGAGATGAGACGCTGATGACCACTGTACTATATGAGGTAATACTGTGTCTAAAATACAATTACTGTAAACTAGTTTCATTTTTAATGTACCACTGCTGCTTTTCAGAAACGGAAACTGATGTGAATTTCAGGAGGATTGACTGCATGAATCGTATCTGCATAAATACAAAGCAGAAAATTATTAACGATGTATCACTACCCACAGTTTTGGATTTTATTAATTTTTTGTTTAAATGTTAATGCAAATATTATTATCAAACTTTTGCACATGCCTTGGCACGTATATTGACATCTAAAGCGTTATTAAATCGGCGGAACTCCGTTGAATAGGTTAGTTTAGACTTCAGGAAGAAGCAGGCCTTGCGTATTTTTTCTGCTAAAGAAATTGTGTTCGCAATACTGGTCGAGAAATGCCAACTTCAGAAAATAAATGAAGCTAAGCGAATGCATTTTAGTGCAGAAAACTACGGTTGATTCTTCGACATCTTTAGAAACTCAATGTATAAGATTATCAATTGACAATTTCTGCTACTAGTTGCATTGATGTCGGTAAGGAGTCTGTAAATTAGGTGTACTTTTTTGGTTTGACAGCTTTCGTGATAGTAAATATTATATTATTATTTTGAAAATAAAAATTAAATTATGGACTGCTTTTTTTCGGCAAAAATTTTAAGTTAGGCTATTTTCATCTTTATTTAGTTTAGCTGACGATAATTCTGTATCCATAGGTTCTAGCGGTGAGAATCATCTCGTCTCTGCATATAAAACACAGTCTTTGGTGAACTATCTTATTTTGCTACCATATTGACAATACGTAATGCTATGTAGGGATATAGGAGCAAATTGTTTGACATTGAAGAAGTGAATGACAAAAAAACGAAAACCAGAATTCTAAAGGGGCATGCCCGTAAGAGAACTGGCACAGCAGTTGTACGACGAAAGATCAGAGAAGAACTACAGGCAGTAATATCTAAGGTACGATAGAATGTGAGCCAGATTAAAAGAGAGCTTTTAAATTATGAGTGAAAGAGAGGAAAATATGATTGGTTCTGAAGAGACTGCGAAGAATTGAAATGTTTTGGCTACGTAAAAGCATAACATAATTCGAGTACTATTGAACTAGTGTACTGTAGACTAGAGTATAGCACACTGAGATTAATGACGGGATAGGAGCACTATTGTTATTAACAGTGGTGGTGTTTCTGTTGCTATATTTACAGATACAGAATTTAATTGCACATATCACATATATATTAAATACAGGAATCAATAACACCTCACAGTTCTTGATAAAAACGTGTGAAATCACGAGTAAAGTAAAACGAAATAATAATTAAAACGTTTTTCCTGTATTACTTGTAAAACAAATTATTTGAATTCTTCCTCTGCAGAAAAAAAAAACTCTCTTCGTGGTATGTTGTTAAGTTCGAAACCGTTTGTCAAAACCACACGCACTTTAAGGTAAATAGTGGCGTGCGTAATATTCCTGAGACCTTAAGGAAGGAAGTATTACTTCCGCATATTATTAACTTTATTTGTTCAATTATTTATGAACCTACAAAAGTCATATAGTTAGAGATAGTGGAAAATCGCAATAAACTTTCGTGCCAGCGTATTATTTAAACCAGTGTAGCGGCCTGTGCTTTGTATGACTGTACAATGGTTACACGGTGCCATGTAACAGTTTATAGACGAATTAGAGACTTTCAGTCGTAGCGCACAAGAATTATCATTGGCCCAGTCAAATAGGTACCTACCAGTAACGAAAGAAATGCTTCAGAAATGAAAATACTACATTGAAGCCTAGCGAACTGTCATTTGACTATTATAAACCACCATCATTATATATAATTAATGTTTTCCATTCACTCTTTTTTTCTGCAATATTGCAGATTCAGAGAGATAAATACACTGAAAATTTTCTCGATTACACCTAAAGCAATCCACAACTGCTTGTATGGAGTTTCACCCAAACCCACCTTTTCAGACACAGTGTATCTGGATGTCCATTAGATTTTGTTCGACATATTTTATGGCAGGGGTAAGAACCCATTTATGATAATCGTAATATTAAAGATACAATTTATCAGAATGCAAGACTTTTCATAATGCAGTGGCTACGGCATATGCAAGCCCTTCAATTTGGCTAGACATAATCAGGCCACAAGAACATTCGAATGTTGAGAGTTATCTAGGTCATGCCAGATCAAGATTGGAGCAACCACATGTGTGTCTTGTATGTCTTACTCACAAGCTGCGGTGCATTGTCATAAGGTTCCTATCAATCAGCAGGGGACGACGTCGTGTGGGTGCCCCACGTTGGGCGCCAAATCCTAGTTCATCGAGGCACCGCATTTACCGCTAACTTTAGCGCGGCCTTCGCTGTCACGCTGAGTCACTGGTTGGCGGGGACTGGCTCCTGTAGTCGCCTCGCCACACCGGTGCTGCCAACTGCTCCGCCAGGCTGCGAGTATCTTCGCCACTGCTGCCAGCCGGGGCTTAATATTATTTGCACTATGGTTAAAGGCCTGTTATATCACAGCGCATTTGTTTATAAACTGGTGTCAGATTACAACAATCTCTTTTACGTATTTCATAGGTATTTTTGTTGTTACAATTTTACTTCAACTGCTTCCCTTAAATTGCGATTTTTTAATTAACATAAATACAGGATGTATCAGTATGGAGTGGGTTAATTTTGCAATACGATATGTTATCCGAAATTGAGATAAAAATGTGCTTGAAAACTATCCGTAAAGTGAAATATGGCGCGAGTATTGCTAATCAAACGATACATAACTTACAATTATACCTCATTAAATAAAATAGAAATAATACTTCGTCTTGCATTATTTTCACGCTATTCAGAGAGTCGTTGCTTAACATCAAGCGGTGTTTGAATTTATTCTTGAAGAAAATATATTTCATAGTCGATTTCCAGGGCAGCAATATTCCCATTAGAATTCACTTTGCAGACAAACTGGAAAGAAAATATTCGACTCATTGTTTCGTAAGCATCACAGCGCAAAACAAATGCTAAGATTGTAGGTGGAATATGTTCGTCGGGTGGCTTCTTCCACGAGGCTTCCTGTGGGCAACCATTGGTTTGTTTATAAATTTAACTATCCGAATTATTTAATTACATAAAATGACTAGCAATTTCGAAGTATTTATTTGTCATTAGGCTAATTGCTTACTTTCATAAGTAGATCTTCTACTAGGTTGTCTTAACTCTAAATTTGTTTTGAAATCTATGGCAATAATTTTACCAGAAATATGAAAGCTAATTTGTAAGTAGAAACGTGCAAATGCCACGTACTACTTGTGTGAAAGATAGTGTCTGAATTCACGTCCTAACGGCCCATAACTGGCTTCGTGCCCTAGGAAAGTGCATCTAGGACGCGATGTTAAAATGCCGTGCAAATTCTCGAGATGCACCATAGAACACCCTCGTCAACTAAGGGAACGTTTCACATGCCATAGATCATTTTCCGATCTTCTACTGTTCACATTGCAGGTGTCTCTGGATCGTCGTCATACAACTCACAAAACTCACAATATGGCTTCGCAAAGTCGTAAGCTGTTGTTAAATTGGGATTTATTTTTCACGTTTATACTGAAAATAAAATTCCTATCTGTGAGGAACATTAATCATAGGGAATAAAGGATAGAAAATCAAGGCAAGAACTGTATATATTTATTGAAAATGTATTGTGTATTTTGTAACCATATAACCTTTAAGGGCGCGGTCTACCACAATTTTCATCACCATTTTTTTTATTTTTTATTTGTACAAGATAAATTTCTTCTTATTTTAGACATAAAAAATGACTAAATTTGGCTCTTATGAAATTTTTTTTATCTCTCATAGTTTTTGCGTGATGGCTTGTTAAAGTCATATTTTGCATGTTTGCGTTTTAACGACTACACTAAAACCAACTAACATACCAAACTAAAAAAAAATCACAGTGGAAAAATACATTGCAGGCTACAATGACATGCTCATAAAATTAAATAATAAAAATTAATTGAATTTAAAAAAAATGCTGAAACTGAAAATAAAAATTTAAAAATTCAATAATTTTTTTAAATACGAACAATTTTTGTTCTTTAATTTTATGAGCATGTCATTGTACCTTGTAATGTCTTTATCCACTGTGATTTTTTTGAGTTTGGTATATCAGTTGGTTTTAGTGTAGTCGTTAAAATGGAAACATGCAAAATGTGATTTTATCAAGCCATTACACGAAAACTATGAGAGAAAAAGAAATTCATAACAGTCAAATTTAGTCATATTTTGTTTCTTAGATAAGAAAAAAATATCTGGTACAAATACAAATTAAAATAATGATGAAAACTGCGGTTGACCGCGCCCTTAACGTGCGAATAGCAATGACTTACCAGCTATACCAATGTCGATGTTAGTAAGTCAATTTATTTACGTGAGATATGTTGAATTATAAATTAAATAACATTTAAATAATATCAAAGAGAGATTTCGCTGTGCCTTTTACGTTCTAATTTGTTTATTACTAATTCATAAACCCAAAATTTTAAAGTTAGTTTTTTCCAGTAATCACAGTAAATATCAAGAACTTATTAAATGGGTGTGTTTCACTATATGTGTGATTTGTTATTAGTTTTTTAAACAATTATAGCACCAATAAAGTGGCTAGTCTTCAACTTTATAAAAACAAATTGGTTTTAACTAATGTTGCCGGCCTCCGTGGTGGGTAGCATGTCGGCCTTCGGTGCGAGAGGTTCTGGGTTCGAATCCCGGTACGGGCATGGGTGTTTATGTCGTTTTCTTAGGTTTAGTTAAGTCTGAAAAGTGCATAATTCCGAGGGACGTTAACAGACCCTCTAAAAAATTAAAATAAAATTCACTCATGTTGGTTAGCCGTAGATAAAATAGTATCGCGAGACGTTGGTCTTATACATTACTCGAGATACAAACCAACTAGGGTGACTGAGTTCAATTATGAGCCATATTTCTCGGAGGGGAAAAGGGTCCATAATTTGCGAAGGCTCAAGGAAAGTGGACAAGGGCTCGTTACAACGAATCCAGACACAACCGAACAATACTCCACTGCACTACACATAGCTGAATGCAATCTACCATTCGATTAGTTGAAGGCGCTTAAACGATTGCATTTGCTATATTCATTGATTACATTGCAAGGGATAAGATACGTTTTAAGTGTTTCGCGGTAAAGTGAAGACTTTCAAAACAATATTTCTGAGAATAGTTACTAAAAAATTATATTCAGTACAACCTCAGACATTAAATTTTGATTACAGTCCAATCTATGCACTTTGATTATTACTTAGGTTGCTATATTTATGACTGGATTTAGTTGTTACAAAGTGACAGGAAACTAGTTTAAATCTGAAAGGAGAAAAAGTAATTAGTTTTTCAAAGTGTTCATTATACACCAAACCACTTATAGTACTGTAAAAGTTTTGTGATTGGCCAAAAGTGTATCCCGAGTTCATTTATGAAATTATCAACCACTGGTGAACGTTAGGCTAGCTTTAATTAACATTACGTTTAATTTGCTCACTGCAAACAACGCGAATTTTGTAGGTCTGTACATTGACATTTAGACGTATTTCTTACGTTAGAAGAATGCTCATGAACAAATATGAGGATGGAATACGTTCCAGAGAACAGAATATGCCAGGGGTCTGCCAAAAAAAAGTTAAGTTAAATTTAGACTTGAAACACGTGTACACTAAAGTAACGTGTAGAAAATAGGGACCCGGGATGTTCGCGTAGAGATACTTGTACGGACTTGTTTCAGTGCATTACGTGCATAGATGCAGCTGTTTATGGCCAGTGATTGGTAGGTTTCTAACTACCACGCGCGCTGTTGTCCTATCCGCAAATCACACTTGTATGATGTCTCCGTAACCTTATTCTCATTGGCTCAGTCAAATAAACAAAACCTAGAGATGATGGTATATCGCGTACAGTTTTTGTACCAACATACCCTTGAAAACACTGTAGTTTCTTGTGACATGTGGATGTGTAGAGAGGATGGTGTATCACGAAAATTTGTCGTACCTCCATACCCTTGAAAATGCTGTAGTTTCTCGCATTCTCCTGACACGACGTAGCTGTCTGCAAACCAATAACAGGCATCAAAACAGCTCAGTCAAATTAGGCAACAACTGCAAGTACAAGCGAATGCCAGTCATCTTTTCATAAGTTGAACGTACGTTGAAACCCAGCAAACAGTCATATTTTCCCGCCATAAACCATCATATCTTGCAATACCAGAAGATTACTGGCTTTCGCTTGTACATACAGCTATTACCCTATTGGAGTCAACCAATAAAAATCCCGCTATTGTACTATCTGATGTCTGTTACTGGCCTGCAGAGAACTACGTTGTGTCAGACGTTTATCGTCCAATCGTATGTGTTGCAAGAAACTGCAGTGTTTTCAAGGGTATATTTGCACAAAACATTTTCGCGACATACTATCATCTCTAACCGTCATTAGAGACAGGGCAAAATCTCGAAAATGTTTAAAATGAGTAAACTCTGACGTGCAGGTGGAGAGTACACAAGCAGTTGTATTCGCTCGAACAGTTTTTTCAAACTTGGCTAAGCGAAATTCGCCAACTTGTGTGTTAAGCTTTGGCTAGGAGCCAACACGCGCTACTCTCGTCCAAAGAAAACAAGCACACGAGATTAAAAAAAAAAATAAACATTTGATGTCTAGCGAGTTGGTCTTATATCGAGAAAATATTAGGTTTCTAAGTATCTTGTTACTAGATTGCATATTGACGTGGTAAGCCAAAAATATTTTACGTCTTCAGCCGGTTTGGTAGTTAAATAAACATAGAAAAAAGAAAATGAAAATTTGAGTTGGGTTCGTGACTGTACCTCGGTTGCTTGAATCCGAAACTCCCCGGAAAAAACTTTGACTAATAATAAACATTCAAAAATAGAACGTACCCCGTACGGAAAGGCGGCTTTTATCAAAGGTATCCAGTCGCTAGCGATAAATAGGCTGGTGTATACTTACACAGAGAACCACGATACCTATCAAACCTCATACTCTTAGTTTGTAACAGCAACCATTTTTAATTTACTGTAGGTAGAACTTATACTAATACTGTATATTTATTACATTTTTCTTATCATTTTGCTGTTTTTGCATTGAGGATTCGAAGGGTGAACAGTTCGTTTTTGTTAACGGAAACCAAAATTAATTTAAGCTACCTTCTATGTTTTAACGTAAGTAATTTTGAAATATAATGCTTGGTTTACAATGGCACTACGAGCTCGTTCAGCAGCGCGACACAACTAGCTATAGTTTAACTATTTACATCAACACAAGTTTACAACACCCCGACAAGTTTATATCAGACAAATGCTTCTGTGTACTTGGCTGTCGGCAAAATATGTACTGGCCAGTTCCTTGCGATACATTATCTATGTAACATAAAATAACTTCTACTGAAGTCTGATATTACAACAACTGAATATTTATGAAGTTGAAGCTGGAGCTGTAGAAACAATGTTGACGAATTAAAAATTAACAAGGATTGAAAATCGTATTGTTAAAAGTTTTAACTTCACTTGATAGCGAACGAAAACTTAAATAAAAATGTACGTAATAAATTTGTCCATGTAGATAATACATTAAGATTGCTACCGTGAAAATGGAGTTTACAGTAAAACTAATTTTAATGATAATAGTCAATAAACTCTCCTTGTCTTTTCATGGTTAAAATTTTATTCGCAGTGCCGTTACTGAACATTAAACATATAATGGCATTTAATTTACTAATATATATATATATATATATATATATATATATATATATATATATATATATATATATATATAGTTACGGAAGCATTCCTTGCTCTGTATTCCATAATTGAATAGTCTCATTATATACACATTGAACACATATTTTCGTCTCAATATTTTTCAGCTACCACTACGCCAAATTTACGTCCTTCATCTTAACTCTCATCCTGTATGCAACACTTCACTGGTTTCGTTAATATTGATCACTTAATAAATTAAATTAGTTTTGCAAATAACAAACACACTTTGTAAACTATTTCTGGACTTTCGATCTGTATGCGTTATTATGTATGTACTGTTTCTTGTCTTTATGCACATAGCACACATCTATAGCCCCGCATATATTCTGTGAGTGTATGTTTTTAATTCACAGTATCTTGAAGTTATATCCACAAGCCACATATGTGTGATGTCACAGCAACCTTAATCTGACTGGACAGTTAAATGAGATACGTCTCTTCACAAAGATAAGTAACCAATAACAACGAAGCAAAGCTGCAGATATACTGTACATATAAGATATCGAAAAAATTAGTGCATAAATATTTTCATGAAAATATAGGTTCCATATTTATAAAACCATGTAGATTACTCTCACTTTTTTCCCAGGTTAATAAATAATCGTGATATTAGTGTTGTATAGATATTTCTTATTTAAATTGCCATTACAATCGCTATTTTTAAGTAAATTAACATGGCATAGTATACAAATAATACAATATCCTAACGTTGCCATAATTGGATTTCACATTTTGTAATTTTCTCTGTTCTTGATTGATAACTTTCTAGAGCTAAGAAAACATACTCTTAATTTATCAATAGTCACAAGGCTTATATTACAAAACCAATAACATCATACTAATATAATGTAGGCCTACGCGGAAGCATGTTTGTTGCCTTGTACTTTCACTCAGCAACGAGCAACAGAACGACATGACTCCTTGTATCCCGGAAAAAAAAAATGCATGGTTTTGGTAACCGGGAAGGGGCGGAGGGAGTTTACAGTGACAAAAAGGGGTAAAGGGGCAAAACAAATGTACCCAAAATTTATTGAAAACAAACTGCAGTGTGTTGATCGTAGGCCCAGAAAGGTTTCTGCCAAAAGAAAAACCTTTTTTGTGTTTGGCCGAATGGTGGGAGGGGGGAGAAGGGGAGACAGGGTAGAGTGGCTGTTGAATAGGGTAGAAGGGCTGAAAGCGGTACCTAAAATACGCAACAGTAAAATAAACTGTAGTCTGTTGTGCTCGCCCCCCGCGAAGGTTTCTGCTGAAAGAAAATATAGCAGATGGGTGCCAAGTGGGCACATGGGCAGAACTGGGGTATCCAGAAATGTAAGTAATACCATTTTCTTTTTCAGAAGATTTTTGAAAAGACCATACACACCCGTTAATAAGTTTTGCATCATTTTGCACTTTTCAAAAATTTTTGTTTTAGAAATATTATCGCATCAAATTGAAAACCCTGCGAACGCATTCGTTGGTGCCAGGTTTTTCAACAATAACTAAATAAACAAACAAACTGTGTATTATCTTGTTTACTATATATATACACACTTACATATATACACACATATGTACATACATATATACATACATACGTACTTACATACATACATACATGCATACGTACGTAACTCCTGGCTATGTTTTTTATTTATGGATTTACTTATTGTTGGAAAACCTGGTACAGCGATGATTGCTTTGTTTCTGTTGTTTACTGTTGTTACTGTACAGGGAATTGGTGCGTTATTGATAGATCTCCATAAATATTTTTTACTAACCTTTTAAGTGAAACCGTAGCTAGAAACTAGCAACATTCACAAAAATGTAAATATTATTTAGACGGTACTTCAAAAGTGCTCATTTGTATATATGCACACACACATACATGGAAACTTGGTTTAAGATGCAATACTTAGGTTACTTTAGGCTATAATTAGGGCCAATGATTTTTGGTGAAAAGAATTCTGCAACAACTTGTTTCAATGCCTTACGTGCACACCTGCAACTCTGGTTCGTGGTTATTAGCAGAATATAATAGGGCAGAGGCGTGGCTCATTTGACTGCGCCAACCAGAACAATGTTACCATGACACCACACGTCCGTGATTGGTGGGTAGGACCCCGAGACGCCGAAAGTTAAAACTTCCAATCACTGACCATGAAACAGAAACAAATGCACACATAAGGCATTGAAACAAATTGTTGCAGAATTCTTTTCGCCAAAAATCACTGGCTCTATTAGCGTTTAATAAATGTGTAGTAATACTTCTCGATAGGATAATATTTTCGCAGGAAATTTGTGGAATTCAGTACTGAGATATTATATACCTTAAAAAATATATTAAATTATTTTACGTGAAAAGCATATACGACTGGGATATTGACCCAGCTGCCATCTTCCACGAGTTGCTTTATACAGAATATGTAAGTCGTATATATGGAGACTGTACCACGTTGTCGCATTGGCAAAACGAATTAACAACTATTATGTGTTAAAAATACGTTGGGAAATTAGTTACTGAGGTAAAAAGAATTAAGGGTAAGAGTGTTAGATAAATTTCTCGTATTTGCGTTTTCGAGTCTTGACATTTAATTCAAATTGTATTATAAAAATTTTCTCTTCGAAAAGGCAAATGATTAGAGATGATGGTATATCGCGAGAATGTTTTGTGCCAAGATAGCTCTGAAAACACTGACACAACGTAGCTGTCTGCAGACCAATACCAGACATTCAATATTACAATATCGGGATTCGTATTGGCTCAGTCAAATAGGGCAACAGCTCCACGTACAAGCTAAAGCCAGTAATCTTCTGGTAAGCTGGGCGTGTATTGAAATCCATCAAACAGTCAACTTTTCCCGCGATAAACCATCATCTCTACAAATGATATATTCTTGGTAAACTGCTTGACATAAATAATAATTGCATATTTAATTAATTTTTCATACAGAACCATTTCAAGGGAATTATAAGTTAACTTTCAAGAAAGTCAAATATAAGATGATCCTATTACACTATTATGATCTCCAAAATTCATCACAAATATCATCTATGACTCAACATTACCACATTTACCAAATGTATTTTTAAACATACCGTAACTTATAGTTGAAAATATATAACTAAACATTATCATCTAGCTCTCCACCTTTAAGAGTTTTGTAAACAGTTGTTACACACTTATGGCGTCCCTATCAAAGAAGAGTGTTGTGATGTCACAGGACTGCTCTTTACTTCATGTGTGTATGGTAAGACATATGGAGAGGTAGAGCTGAGTTCAATTTCTCGAAACAGGTGGTGCAGCAGTAGACTCAGTGAGGACTGAGACATAACTATGTCTACATGTGCACTGCAACATACAGTCAAATTGAACTTTCAGTATGATTGTAAGCTCTACTCCACCCTAACAGACGTCGAACCAGTGGGGATATATTAACTGATTCATATCTTAATACTATTCTTCCATCGATCCTATACATGTTCAGCACACTACAGAGTTTTACGAAACAATATTATGAAGAATGGGTATTGAAAAAATAAATTTTATTGTGGTCTTAGAATGCAATCTTTCGAGGAAGGTAAATTTTTCTTGGTTTTTATTAATAACACTGTTATTGATTTGTACTTTTGTCTTGTAACGTACCCTCGGACCGCACAAGGTTTTGATATAAGCATACAAGGAAAAGGTGGAACGAATTGGCCAGGGCCTGTTTAAGAGGGCGTGGTACATAATTCAACGCTGAAAGCATTGATCTATAACTGTAGATTTCTTGAAGCCAATTTGCGAAAAATAATCAATAGCAATCCTAGACAATAGTTTTATCCAACGTTTTAAACAAAATTGTATCCAGTGTTACGAACTTCTGAGGTACAATCTGTTACTCCGGAACCTCGTGCATTTAACTGCGGTGCAAGAGATCACGCGTAACGAATTAGTAATTCTTGACAAATATTTACTCATTAAGTTGGCAAATACCATTATCTAGGATTGTCATTGAGTTGTTTATCCATATTGGCTTCGAAAAAGCAAAGATATTAAATTATGTTTTCAGAATTTATTTATCTACTACGCGCTCTTAAGGAACAATCCCAGAATCCGCGTCGAGTGGTTTCGGAAAACTCTGGAAAACTGAAACCAGGATAGCCGGAAACTGGGATCGAACCCGGGACCTCCCGAATGCTATTACCACTTCTCCACCATACTTGGAAGAATACTGGAAAACTAACCGTGTTTACAAAGTGCAACATTTGTTTCAATAAGCTATATGTAGGCATGCATGTGTTCATAAATATATAAGTCACGGGATGACTTCTCACAACGGCGACTCGCCTTCGATTCCTAGCGACAAAGTTCTTGATCTTCACATGTGAGAAGTCTTGCCATTGTTCGGTACTAACATTACATACAACACTTCTAACATGCTCACTACTTTGCTGTTAAACTTTCACGAAATATACATGGACACTGTTATTTCTCATTCTTCAGAATATTTCTATAACGGTTTAGAAAACTGCGATACAATGTCAAACGTGAAGCAATCTGTAATGTTAGAAAACAATTTTGTTATTGACTTCATAACTTTAGAGTCACAAGTTATGAAATGGGAACTAACCATTTGTGTCGCGCTAACAAATAATCGAAGAAAGCATGCTGAATTTGTTGAATGACAGCTTTTAAGTTTAACATTTGAAGATAACGGGAAGCAAGAGACAACAACTTTTATCGACTGACCTATGTTCTATGTTTTTAGTATGCTTGTAGGGTTCTGTTTATTTCTGAGTGCTGTATTTTTAGAAGTTGATTTATAAATGACCCAAAACTTTGCGGAGGAAATAGAAATACTCGGATTTAGTCAAGGACATGTTGCAACATGAGGAATGAGGTTAAGGACCTACAAAACAAAAATAACAGCAACTGTGAGAGAACGAACATTCGTTAAAAATGTTTGTGTATTATTAAGCTGAGAACATAGTGAATACTGTTAACAACTTTTCATTTATGTCAAGTTGAAGTGTTCGAAACATTCTCTACTGCTGAACAGCAAGCGAATTTTAAATTCCAGCAATCTTAATGGGCATGTATAGAATTCCATAAAGGTCATTGGCGCATGGGAAAACCAAAAATTAATTTAATTGCATAGTGTGTTCGGTAGAGCGGCCACTGCAGCTTCCTTTACGTGATTGGCAGCTACAATTGCATTTATGAGACATCGTGAGATTTTTTAGAAGTTCACACACATTTTCAGAACATCCATTACAGAACAAGAACTTTATGTTATAACCCAGAAAGTAGCTGATTGAAAAAAAAAAAAAAATTACTTGAAAGCAAAATTATATACCGTTAACCGGGATTACTTTGTGACAACAGAGGTGACGTCACGACCCTCAATAAGTCATAGTTTTAGGCTAAGTAAAAAAAAATATGTTTTATATTGCATTTTATTTAAATTTCAAAGGTTTTTACTAAAAACCAAAAAATAAAGATTTTATGATGGTAACTCGAATTTAAGGTAATTGATTTCACTTGTCAATAGTAGCATAAAAAAAGTTTTTAACAGTTTTTTATTTTTGGGACAAAACTGTTAAATAATCAGTTTAAGTGTACGCAAGAAAATAATTTAATTTATCTCAAGTAGTTACTAGCATCCATTTATTTAAGGGCAGAAACTCATTAATTTTAATACTTACCATTTTGTATTTGCCTCAGAAAGTTATTCTACAGAGCTTAGTTCCCGCTAACTAATTAATATATGTAGGTTAAAGATACACATAATGCAACACAAAAAGAGTAGATAAATTAAATGTACTACGATTTACTGCTTTAAAAAAATCATAATATCATAGCATGCAATTAATTAATTTGTTGCACTGAAATAATGTAATTTAAATTTTCTTCCAGTGACACATTATTTACTTAAAAATGCAGTGCCGTATTCATTCCAGAGATGATAATCGTTTCCTTGAATTTTATATCAGTGAAATAAGAATCTCACAGTCATATAAGTATATTCCACGGACGATTAGTTAAAAAAATAGGTTATCAAAGAATAGCAACAGCAAAACTCAGTTGGTGTTATACTGTACGATTAACATCTACGCTCAGAAAAAACGTATAAACAGTAACTTACAGTGAAACCAGTGCTTGCTATTTTCCGTATATTTGGGGTAACTCGACTATTTTGGACCCAGAGCGTACATAAGCATGCTGCTATGCGACGTGCCATAGAGTGTACATCAACTCCAGACCATTTACAAGAATGAGCTGTTATATGTTGTTTTCAATTAAATCTAGGCTTCGTATTACTTCATTTTTATAACAATCTGTAACATAATGATTCAACAACGAGATTCAATAATAATTTCTGAACAGATATAAAGAGAAAATGCCATAAGAGTGCCTTATATTAAAAAAAAGATTCCGCGTATCGTACTTAAATATTTGAATTAATTAATTAACGTAACTTAGTATTCACAGTCAAGCATAATGAATAAAATATTTTAACTTTGACAAGTAACGATGTCGTCACGATCTAACCATTCAGGAAGTCCCATCTCTGCGGCCGGCCTCCGTAGCGTAGTTGGTTTGCCGTCGGTCTACGATGTGGGAGGTCCTGTGCTCGAATCCTGCCTCATGGAATAACAATTGTGTTGTTCCTTCATCTCACTTTATAGTTGTTAATTGACAGTAAAACCCTCTCACCCCACCTCGCCATGAACTCATTACTGAGTTACAGCTGATTACGTACTACAGTTGGTAATGACAGCTGTTTATAGAAACTTATACATTATTACATGTGCTATTTTAAGTGGCATTATTAACATACTTTGGTATCACTAAAACTGTTCCTTATTTAGTAACAGTAATAAACTAATAAAGTCAATTATTTAGCATTGCTACAAACGGGACTTTTATAACATTTGAATAAATTAATTACAGTTTGGTGTATGTGACCGTAATATTAGTTTATGACGGTTTATATGAGTAATTTAACGCTCTTAAATGTCATGTTATTCACAGTATTGAAATATCAATCCTTTTTTTTTTCTTTGTTTGCCAGAGGCTACTGACATCCTTTAATGTTTATTTTTTCTGGTATTTTATTCTTCCGAACAAAATAGTCACGTAACGCACAATGTTAAAATTTAAATTTGACTTCGCTACACGGGTGGCTAAACACACTGACCACTTGGAAGTGGTCATGCGTACTACTTCAAATTAATTCATAAGATTATACAATTTTGCCCAAAATCGTTATGGCCCACTAAATAAAATTTTTCTTTGCCCGTCAATCACGTACTTTAGCACTTTATTTACATATGAAAAGTAGTTTTTATGCGATTGTTGTTTTGTCTGTTAATATGCAATACTTCTGACATAATACGTCAATATGAAACGCTTCCCGAGCGTTGCCAAAGACATTTTATAACCTCTATGTAAACATTTTAAATAGTTCATTCAGTTAAAAATAAGTATACAAGTTGTACGATATATTAAAGAGAGTAATATTAAAGGCAAATTGTAAGATATACGGATATTTGTTTTCCTGTTTACGGACTTAACGGGTATGGCATGGTACAATGTCGAACGGACGACTGAAATACTGAGTCGTCAATCAAATCTGAACTACTCATCAAAATTGGACGAGTTTTCTTTCACGAGTAGATATTTTATCATCGGACGTTTATTAACATAGCACTATGCAGTAGCACGCTTTACTTCCGAGTAAAAAAATTCGAAACTGTTTTTTAGACAAATGAGGGCAGAAACCCCAAAAAATCTACTGAAATAAAAAACGGTGATTTTTATGATTTGTAATGTCATAATATCTAGGCCTCTGTGATGACCGAACATCAATAGTTCTCGTTTTGTTTTGAAAATAATTTTACTATCAAAATATCTCTGCGCGAGAGGTTGACGGAAATTTCCTGCCTGCAAAAACGCATGTATAATTGCTAAACAGCTCACAAACCACGTCTATTAATATCATTGTAATGTTGGCTACACATAATAAAATTAATTTACATGAAATGTATGCGTGTATATCAGCAGGGTTTTAGAGATCGCCCCATGTACAAACGCTAAGCGTTCTACGTCTAATGTAAAGTAAATTACCTTTAACTATTGTTATGTATGTATATATTACAATACATAATAGGATCTTATACCGAATGGCATATTCCACTATCAGCATGATTGTGTAAAATCCTGGATTTCACTTAATTTTGTACACGTCTATATTTAACGAACGAGAAGGATTCCAGATTGAGTGTCTCAATTCTCTAGGCTTACGATTTGTTACTGCGGCAAACTATGTATTTAAGGTCATTACAGCCACCTCGCTTTAAAAATAGATTTTCTTTATGTCTTTTGGCAGGCGTCTCATCGACATGGTCTTAAAAGCGGCATTTTATCACGATCTCAACTCTGTGTGACTACTATACCGCAATGTCATTTGCCAATCGTATGTTTCTGACCTGCTTACACCTATTGCAAGAAACTTTCGGTAGTATACAAAACTAGAATAAAATAGCCGATCCGTGCGAGATGGCTGGTGGCCACGGTCGTAGAAGAACAGGTCTGGACACTCGCCTATCTAACAATGTATTTTGCTTGACCCCCTTGTTGTTTGGCTGTAGTTCGTCAAGTTACCGAGAATGTCGTACTTTTTGGCGCTGTTTTCCGGGCGGTCGGACTCAAACTCCGTCCACTTTTTTCCATTGTTAAATTTATAAAGTAAATAAAGATTGCTGGA
>PNEQ01025352.1:0-37320 GCA_003012365.1 Medauroidea extradentata | reverse complement strand
AGACCTTTTCTTCTACGGCCGTGCTGGTGGCTCATGGCGAGAGGGATGACGTCATGGCAGCCATCTTTTCGTCAAAATTTCTCTATTCTCCTTAAATGTCCTTAGTTTCCGGCAATATTTCGGGTTTTCCCAAAAAAATAAATAAATAACTGTTTTTTCCCAACCTCGACATATCAAAACGTTGATGTTCAACTGACTTCTTAATATGGCTAGATGACTCCTGCTGCTCGTGGGCCACGTTGCTGTAGGCATTGAGCTGCCATTTTTAAAAAAAAAAAATCAATCAATATTTCTTAGAATTTTATATTCTTCCTTTTTTTAAATTCACAATCCTTTTTTCCATCATTGTACGAACATAAATGTATGTACTAATAAATTTTATAGCTTAGTAGCCATCTTACTCCTAAACATATGAAATAAATATGTGTAGTAAATAAAAGTACTTTATTTACAAAAATTATCTACAAAAAAATTTTAATTTTTTACGATTTTAACATTTTTCTATTGTAAATACCAATAATAGTTGTTGCTTAGTACACACTCCTATACTCGCTACATTTGTTAGAGCTTGTACAGCGACACGCATGGCTACTCGACTAAAGAATTTCTAATTTATTGGATGATTTTATCTATATAATTTCTACTCAAGCATGAAATATATATTAATTTCAAATAATTTGTTATTTTTCCAGCTATGCATCTCTTTATTATTCACCATCGCAAAACATTCACATATCTTCAGACAAGTATAATTTATTTCTTCAATCGTTAATAGATTTAATATTTTTATATTAATACTTTTTATATTTTTGTTTAGTAAAACACATGTTTATATATACAAATTATCTATTAGATATATTGATTATCTTTCTATTCTTTTCTAAATTACTGCAGTATTAATTTTGTCGATAGTATTCTTGCATATTTTTTTAAAGTGACATTTCTAAAAATCAGATTTAATCAACTGCAGGTAACATAACGAAACCCTACCCCACAGACATAATTCACTACGTAGATACAAAACTTAGCATATTACCCAGTGAAAAAAAAATAAAGAGTTTAGTGATAGTTGTATTATAAATAACGTAAATTTGAATGTAGGCTAAATTGTTTAGTACTTAATACAAGCTTTATAATGTTTATGGTCCAATTCATTAATTCGCCAAGGAAAATAAAAAATTCAAGTATCACAAAACACATTTTATTATTTAAATATCTGTGTAGCACTGCATGTAAAATATATAAGGCCGTTAAAATATTGACACAAAAATTGATGCACTGGTGTAGTCATCATATTGACGCCGTCGCACAGTGAACTTGGATACACGGCTCTTGTAGCAGTAGCGACGTCGATATTGTGATGACTCAGATATCTACGTAGCGGAGAAAGTCCCGGAGACAGGTTAAGTGCATGTCAACATAGGCAAACACATAGACATTGCGTGCGAGCAGTCAATCGTCATTACTAAGGTTAGTTATACTACCGGTTAGAAAAAAATGTGTTTTCTTATGGGAAAGCTTGGCACAGGGAAAAATTCTGCCGCTAGATTCGCTGCTATCGATAAGAAAAGTACGAAACCGTAGTGACATTAATTTTAAATAGACGTGGTAAAGAGAGGCCTTTTATCTAAGTTTGCAATGAAAAACAACCAGTTTGGGTTTTAAAATTATTAGCTTCATGTAAACTAATTGGTCCGTTTGCGCCCATTACCGATACCAGGGCTCAAGCGGCAGAAATTTTCCCTGTGCTAAACATTCAACATTGACCTTTCGACCTGTATTGTAATTAAACTTATTACTACCAAAGAAGTTGCCAACACAGTTGAACAGATCGATGTCTAGCGACTGAAGTTCTCGTCATCACAGGGCGAAGTAAACGTCATAACGTTGAAACTATTCGTCTACACACAGCCGAACAACCACACAGTCAACAAAAATGTATCAGCAAACGTATTATCTTGTCCACTGTCTATTTACGAAGTTGTACAAGCACATTTGTTCTCAGTTGAAGATTACCTATATCACAAAAGAAAGCTACGAACCGACAAGCGAATTATGAAACCAACATAGTGTAGAAGGATAGGCAGCCTCATCAGAAGCTGACGACATATGACTTTAAGTGTTTTCCAATGTCTTCCGCTCGTACAACACAATCTGCCCAATTTTATGTCGCTTTGTATGTCAAATACACGTAAACAAGAAGTTTAATATTCAGGATGTTACTGAACAAATTACACAGAAATACACTAGGTGCTTAAAAGTCAAATTACAAGCTCACACAGATTATAGAATATTTTCACACTGCTAGCACTCCCTGAACCATACATGCCTTGCAATTACTTCGTTCGTACCCTGTATACCTTCATTCAATTACCAAGTCTACTTTAATAAAAATTTAAAATTTTCGTGCAGTCACAGCACATTTTAGTTGACTGGACATGGTAAATATTTTTTTTAAAGTCAATATTTATAAAACGTCAGAGCGATTTCCTGACATGTATCGTCGAGTAAATTTTCGGATGAAGTTTTTTGTGGTAACAACCTGATGGAGTTTCTGTGTATATTTCTTGAATATTCTGAATATTTAATGTTTGATTTACAAATAGGATCATCTTTGAAAACATGTAACATACTTCCATAAACACATTGTATTGTTTAACCGAAGACAAAATTAAGTAAAATGTTATCTGATTGGCTTACGCTTTACACTTAATTTAGAGCTTCTCTTTATTTTGCTTCCAAGTGACAACCAAGTGCCGGTGAATCAGTAGGTAAAAACAACAAGTACAAACAGCTATATCCAGTACACTTTGCTGAGCGTTCTTTAATTGCAGAACATCTTTGTTTGAGTGAACTCTAAATATTGTCTTAGATCAGTGTAAAGAGCGCGCGCAATATGCTCGTATGATGTCATAGTAATTCTCATTGCAATGTCTTGCACGGGATACGAACCCGTAACCCCACCCCTCCCACATCACAAACTTTATACAATACCTGAGTGAATGCTTAAAGGCAAACCGTGATAATTCTTTCGTATGTACAGGCTACATTCCAAAGAGGTTTTATTTATGAGTAGGCTGGCAAAAAGAAACAACTGATGAATTATTTCTCCATGATCATTATCTTTTTTCGGGAGACTGTAACACTTTACTGCATTTCTCATCCTTAAATTTTGAATTTCATGAAATCCTGAATTAAATTGTAGACATTTACATAAGCTTCATTCTTATCAAAAATTATCTCGATATCTCAACGGGTATAAGCGGTACAGATGATCATTTGAAAACGCATTTAATTTTTTTAACAGATTTCAAGGACGAATTTCCAAAAATCCTAAAAATAGTTTTTAGATATTTACTTAAGCATCATTTGGTAGTAATACAGGCCCTAATTTTGTTGTATCGAGATGCCGCTGGAATAATGAAAGACAATCGGTAATGTTTATTTATTCACTGAACGTGTGCGCGATCCGTAAAGTACTCAATATATCATGCATAGTTCAAATTTGCTGTAACGTAGAAAATATGTTTAATGGTCTCGTAAAGTTTCAATTTGCTAATTATAAACTTCGTTTTACATAAAATGCCTTTTTGTTAAACGGATAAATCGTAATAGCCCTTGCTGTTAATTCCAATTCGTCTACTATTAGAGTAGCAGATAAATTAAGTTCCTTCGAGTTTCCATTGCTCCTGTGTAGAATTTCTTCTCAGAAATGTGTGCTTACAAAACAAAACACACATCAAGTCTCGCAACAGTTATTTTTCTTAGCATCTTCCGCCGCAGTTGGAATGAAAACTCAACTAAAAATTAAAATTGGATAGTGGTTTTTCCTGTTTTAATTTGATTGTCTACAGAATTTGTCCAAATCTTTGATAATATATTCATCTGTGTGTTGTTGAGTCCTCAATATTGTTTACCGAGATTATTACGACATATGGTGTTTCTATAATTGTATCATCAGCACAACATATGACATGACAGACACACACATGGATGACAGGAGAGGCAAGTCTAGAGTGAAGAAGCCAGCTGCAGTGAAGACTATCTTCCTCCTGGAAGTCTGCAGAGAGAACTGCTTCAGTTGTAGTGCTGCTTCCTTGTACAAGCCTAGCTGCAGAAGTAGGTCGTGGATGATACCTGAGGTCTTCCTAGCCTCTCTGCTGGTGCTACTGCACGACCATGTTATCACTACTGCCAGGCCGAAGAATATTGAAATCCACGTTAGATAACTGATAGTGTTGATGACTTCATACTCAAAGGCATCGGACTTATGTAATCTGTATATAGACAGTAAGGCCAAATGACAAGTGTCTATGCATGTTATGAAACACGTGAATATGATAAATAACAACGGTACGCCGTACGTAGAATTGACCAAAACCGATAACACGTACAATTTGTAGTGTGCAGATTTACAAGAAGCTGTAGAATTTGGATGATTGTCGCTTTTGTTGTTAGATGTAAATTCCCTTCCAAAAACATTAACGTGCGTTACTGCAAGCCGATGTGACCGTATCTGACCTGGCAGTTCGTCAACACAAATTTCCGGTTTTCTGAATCTTACAGTAGAATTACTCCATGCTATCCTTGTGGTCATAACTACACAATCATTTTGCAGTTTTTGGTTGAGAAAACCAAGTTTGTTTCTTATAAGTAACACCGTATGTACATAGTTAGCGCTAATCATTAGGAACTGACTCACTACTATCCTATAACATAAGTTGCTCAACGTTGTGATATTTTGTATTTTTATGAATTTATACATACCGATACTGTACGGGAGGATCATAATTGCATAGACAACAATTTTGGGGAAAGCCGAGTGTTTAAACCACTTGCTGCAACGTTCCTCACTGCTTGTATATAATATTTTGTATACTTCCTCTCGCGTGCGACACATTTCCTCAATGGCGCTACCTTTCATGTATAATAATATTTTCCCTGTTACGACAGTAATAAATATCATATTATATTTGAAGAATTTAAAATATTTCTGACCTCTATCACTGACATGTGTAAAACCATTCAACATGACAGTGTAAATATAAATACCGTGGATCAAAGTCGCCATTATAACACCTACTGTTTCACTTACAAGCAGTAGTGTACATTTTCTTAACATTAATTTCATTGCTGCAACAATAATTATGGTTGAAATAGTTTTGTATATATCAGACTCGAGTATTCTTGATACTTTCCAGCTTGGCATGTTGGAGTTATTGAACTAGATTTCTAGTTGATTTGATGGAAATACACCTGCAAAATAAGAAGAGAAAATAATGTACATATTTTAAATTATTTGTTGCAAGAAACTGATGCACATTTACACAATTAACAGCATTTTTTTTTAAAGTTTCCACTTCGTAAATATTTTTCCCTGGACAGTACAAGCGTACACACATACATACAAGCATACAAAAAAAATTCACACACACCGGCGTGCATCTATACACACAAACACACATGTAGCCTATATACGTGCTGTATCTTGGGCGGCAGGTTAGACACAAACATTGAAATCGAGATCCAACATACGACTTATCACCTGAAATGAAATTAAGGGCAGTACACGTCGTTAAGTGTTCGAACGAAAGTTTTTATAAAAAAATTGTGGGAAGTCTTCTCTGCAAAATTAATTTGTATAGTAACCACAGAATAATTTTGTGGTAGCCAAAATAATTGATTACTGTGTGGTGTGTAAAATTCTTTTGTGGTGACCACAAAATATATTTTGCGGGATAAATAGCCACAAAATATTTTTTTTACGTGTAGAAAATATAGTTTTTAGTTAATGGTGGTATAATTTCTAAAAACACACACAAATATTTTTGTTTAACGTTAATATCTCCATGGAAATAATCTTAAATTCAGGGGCATTATAAATGCATTCAATACTTTCATGCTTCAAAGTCCCGATTTTTTTTGATAACCTTTCCTATGGATTTAAAAGCTATATATTTCAAAATTTTTCGTATATAGCCAGCAAGATAAATAATTTATTACAAATTTGGAAATAGGATTGAATTCAATAAAAACTGGCAATACATTAATATAAACTGGAAATGAGAATGGTTGAGCCCAATGTTTTGCAACTTCCTCATCAGTCGCACTCATATCCCTCGACCCTGTGTATGTCTCTCTGATGATGGAAACAGATTCCAGTTCCCGAAATGATGTTCTTACGTCTGGCAAACTACTGTGTTTTGTTTCATCTCGTGTTTGTGTTGCGTGTTATTTTTCTGTTCGTGTCTGATAGCTACTGTGTTTTGTTTCGTCTTGTGTTTGTGACGCGTGTTGTTTTTTGTTTGTATCTGATAGCTACTGTGTTTTGTTTCGTCTTAGTGTTGTGTCGCGTGTTGATTTCTGCTCGTGTCTGGAAAAGTACTGTGTTTTGTTTCGTCTCATTGTTGTGTCGCGTGTTGTTTTTCTGTTCGTGTGTAACGACTACTTCGTTTTGTTTCGTCTCTTTGTTGTGTCGTATTTTATTTTGTAGTTCAAAAATGTTACCAGTTTATCTGTTAGCCAAAGCTGACCTCAATCCTGGGTTCTCTACTTGCTAGTGACTGTGGTTTTTATTTCTTCTTATTTTCTTCTCTGTTTGTCCTTAGTTTATTTGGTATAATTCCATTTAAATGAAATTTGACGCTTTATATATATATCCTGTAGACTAAAGCGTACTCTATTTATTTATATTTTTATATTTTCTTTAGTTCTCTTCGACAGACATCTACATCGTGATGTAGTATGTCCAGAAATTTAAATAATTCAGTCATGCACTCACATTTCACAACTCTTTCAAATATTATACATACAACATTATACAACCAAGGGGTTAAATAAGTAAATGTATTATAAGATAATCATCGATGTCTCTTAAACTCAAATATTAATGAAAGTGATTTTTGCTTCAGCATTATACTTCCGTTTATACGTACAATGTTATTCCAGATTTGTAAAAACTAAATCATTGCGGAGGTTCAGAAAGTAAACGTGTTTCAGTTATTACTCGTATGCCTCTTAAACCCGTTGAGGTATCGACGTGCTTGTTATTTCTGAATAATTCTTACCTAACTACATAAAACTTACTTTTTGGATTCTTAGAAATGTTACAATCAATCGGTGAAAAAAATATAAGTCTCTTAAACCCAATTAAATATGGCGTTACTATATGCTTCAATAGAG
Organism: Medauroidea extradentata; assembly: GCA_003012365.1. NCBI lineage: Eukaryota > Metazoa > Arthropoda > Insecta > Phasmatodea > Phasmatidae > Medauroidea > Medauroidea extradentata. Next base: position 30,138 of record PNEQ01025352.1, on the reverse strand, counting down.
AGCCTATACTGTAATGTCATAACTTTCCTAGGCACTGACATTTACTTCTGCGGTTTCGTAGTGAGTGACTGCGACGGGGAAAGTATAGTTTGAATTCGAATACCGGTCAAAGCCGAATACTCTGAAAGCGGGCACGACCGTCTAAAAATAGTTTAAACGGTGTTTACTCAAAGCAATGATACGTAACGTGGTACAACCATTTCGTGCGAGGCCTAATATATTTTCTTATAAGAATTCTTAAGACCTACCTTCACGCAGTCACTTGAACACAGGTATACGATGCGAGAGAAATTTGCCGTAGGATCTGCTGATATAATTTACGCAAAGGTTACAGGCAGTTCAAGAAGAACCTGCGAAGGGTTATTACAGCCAAAAACGTAAGTATTGCACGCAGCTTGTCAAAATTTTCCTTTTTTTATTATATATATGATATAATGTTAATTTTTAAAAGGATAGCGGACGAAGCTCGACGAATGACAGATAGTAATTGTATAAACTGGCATAATAACATTAAAAAGGAAGAAAATAATTAAAAACACATTCAATTATAAAAATGGCATATATAATTTTTAAAATTTTAACAGGTTTTTTTTTCATTTACGCGTTTAAGTAAGATGAATGAAGAATTTTGATTATATTTTCCCCTGTCAATATTTCAGTTAAGGTGGAAAATTGCTAATAAGTTAGCTGATTTAAATACCATATTGTGTAAGAAATCATTACCCTGTTCATATGAATTCATTTCAGACGCAGAGGTAAGACATGACATTATTTGAAACAGGGAGAGGAACGGAAATATTGAACACTCAAATATGGTTTTGCAGTTTTACAGATAAAGTAATCAGGCATCGAACAGGGCTAGTGGTAGAAATAATTGAGGAGTTGGCTGGAATAAAGGCCTCGGTAAGAAATCTGCATTATGAGATAATGGCAGGTTTAATGTTTTGGATAGATATCGTTTTCGTTTTAATTTACTTCTCTCTCATGTGGTTTTATCTTAATACCAATAAAATATAGCTACTTATATTACACAAAAAATTTAATATTTACTATAAACCGTTAAAGATGAAAAAGCAATAATTTATAGCATAGTGGTATCAGCAAAGATCAAGGCAATAATTCACAACTTGGTGAAGAATTGAGATATCTGTATAAAAATAGTGGTGTGTCTTTTATGGATATAATGGAACACAAAAATCTGTTTGATGACAAAAAGGCCATAGCTGACTCAAGTCTTTATTCCAGCCAAATCTTAAATTGCAGATCCTGATAAACCCACTGTTACACTCAAGAAGATTATGTGAACCATTGCATCACTAAAATTTCCTCTTGATGTGGTTATTTGAACTCTGCCCTATATTGGATAACTTCAGTGGTACTAATCTAAATTCCTGGAAAGAAGTTATTTTTTGTACACAACTATTTATACTGAATTTTATGCTAGTTAATATAGAATTAGTTAACATTATTTCTCAGAGGCGGAATGCTTACTCGGGATTGTTTCCTCTACAAAGTATTATTTTCCCTTATCGTCCACATAGTTTCGGCGGTAACTGTTCAATTCACAATATTCGATTTATTTAATGTAACCTTGTTTACAAAAAAAACGGCAGTAGCACGTAACTGTCGGTTTTTTTGGTAAATTATTCAAAGTGGTAATACATATGTTAAGAAAATAGCATTAACAAAAATGTTCACACAAGTGCAGTGTTATACTAAGGTTAATTCTACTACAGGTTTGAAAGATCAATGTTATAAGTTTGGCACAGGGAAAATTTCTGCCACTTGAGCGCTGGTATCGCTAATGAACCAAACTGACCAATCACAGAGCTTTCCTGAATTTTAAGTTACGTTAAGTTGATAATTTAAAACGCGAAATTGGTTTCTTTTCACCTTAAAACTAAATTGAATGACTAATAAAATTTCCATGTTTATTTAAATTTAATATTACTATGGTTTCGTATTTATTTGGTCACTTAGCGATCAAAGCGAAACTAGTGGCAGAAATTTTCCCTGTGCCAAGCTCTCCCATAAGAAAACATATTTTCTTTCTAACCTGTAGTAGAATTAACCTTAGTTATACTCCCTCCCTCTTACTCACTCACTCACACATGTACTCACATATGCACGCACGCTCACCAACACACACACACACAAAGGTTTCATAGTTTGCCAGATCGCACGAATGCAGTACTCTGTAAACAAATCGACAATGACCTAACAACCGCATGTTCTTTCCATATGTCTGTCAAAATACGCAAATAACATGCTATTTTACAAGATTTATTTAACTTGCAAAATATGTTTTTCGGGTTAAATGTTGCAACTGAATTTAAAAGCAGTTTTCATAAACAGACTGAGCTGAAATTTTGCATGTACGTTTAGTTTGGATGACAATGAATGGTTAGTTAAGTGACGTCATTCTAAATCCAATATGGCGGACAACCTAAGACAGCAGATTAGTTACTTTTTATGCACTCCAATGATATTGGTATAAAATGAAAGGGTTTGCTGAGAAGAATACAAATAAAATGACGTCCGCGTTCAGGTCTTCGAGGAAATGGTGTACTGCTGCCCGGCTAAACGGCAAGAAGAAGCAGGGTCGAGTTTTAACTAACGTCGACCTATACCCTAGGCAAATTCTAGCGGCGGGAAAAAAAATCCAAAATCAAATCCGGAACTGTGTTTCATTAGGCACAAGTAAGCTTCTAGTTTGCATTAGTGACGCATACCTCCAAACACCCAAGTCAAGGTGAGGCCGTGCCGAGGACTGAGTGGTATCAGAGTGTATCAAACATTATGTGAAGGTACCACCTCAGTGCACCGTGTTGTATATTAGCTCTTACCCTTCTAAATTAAGCTCTGGGAGGGTCGACACATATTTCTTTGGTGCTCGTGGGAATAACATGGAAAAATAACTAAAAAATAAAAAATTAAACTTTAGTAAAAACATTAAAAACAAACTTTTATTTAATTAGTGTAAAATGAAGATAATTAAATTTAAATTAAATCCATTAATATAGTACATTACACAATTGATATGATATAATAGCTTGTTGCGAGGTTTACCCGTGTAGATGAACAAGAATACAATATGTAACTTGATCTTGACTTAAGTATTTGTAAGGAAAAAAACATTTTTCTAAGTAGGCAAATATCGCGATAAGCTTTTATATAATATAAATTGTGTAGTGTAATAAAGTGATGAATTTGATTCAGTTTAAAGTTTATTTTATTCTTTCAAAAGTATTCAAATAAAAGCTTTTTTTTTTTTTTTTTTCAAAATAAATTTTTGTACTATTAATTTCGTTGTGGATTCACGTGAGTTTACAGTAAACAGAACCGTATAAAAGGTTGCAAGTGAATGTATAATAAAATGTGACGACTATGTGCCTATGCTAGGTGTAAGAAACATTGACCTGGTATTTAAATGTGTTCAAATTAAAGCTATACACAGTAATTCACTCGGTGGATTTATTTGTATGGACATACTCCATTGCGAAGTAAATGACTGTCACAAGAAAACTAAAAGTAAAAATAAGACAAGAAAACATAAATAAGCAGAGTATGCTTTAGTCATCAGGATACATACACAACATTAAATTCCAAAACTGGAATCTGGTCAGATAAACAAGGAACAAACAGAAAATAAAAGAAATAACAAAAATATAAAAAACCTAAGTTGACATGCGACACAACGATGAGACAAAACAAAAAACACAAACAGAATTACAGCAAATGACACAACGATGAGACTAAACAAATCATAAAGATGTCGGACACAAACAGAAAAAAACAACAAACAACACAAACGATGAGACGAAATAAAACACAGTAGTTTTCCAAACAGTCAGTATGAACGACGTTTCGGGAACTGAAATCTGTTCCCGTCATCATGTAGACACACAAGGTTCAGGAACACGAGTGCGACTGATGAGGAGACTGGAAAAACCATGGGTTTATATAGGGTTTTTAATGTTTTAAATGTTGTGTATGTATCCTGATGACTAAAGCATATTCTGCTTATTTATGTTTTCTTGTCTTATTTTTACTTTTAGTTTTCTTGTGACAGTCATTTATTTCGCAATGGAGTATGTCCATACAAACAAATCCAGTCATGCACTCCCATTGCACAGTTCTTTCAAAGCTCAATTCACTCGGTGTTTTCTGATCACAGTACAAAACAAGAAATATTTTAAAAGCCACGGACCTCAATCGAGGAAGCACACTCGAAAAGCTTATTTCTGGCACAACAAACACGAAAGGCTGTTTGTTTTCACTGTAGGTTACCAACGTAATGATAAAGTTATAACTAAGATAATTTCGTTGTAGAATAGAATACGTCTGCAACTAATACAATGCTTTGAAAAGTTAATTTCGAAATACTTATGACATTGCACTTGTATCGCAAAATTCTTTTGCAGTTTATTTATTTCCATTAGCGGTATTTGTTTTACGCTCATGAAAGAAAAGCGTTCTCAGTATGTAACAAATTTTTGTTCACTACAGTTCTTATAATACTTACAGAATGTCACCGCAAATACAACCCCAGCTTCCATAGATAAATATCCTGGCCAACCTGCTGCTTCTGTGAGGGCTGTGGCGAGAGCCGGTGCTCCGAAGAAATTGTAGAGAGGCCGAGGAAGTCGTTAACTGCCCTTCAATCCTTGTACCTGCCAAACACCCCTGTGCAAAACAGGTTTATCTTCGAGCACATTTCTTAATTATCAATTTATATAAAAAGTAATCTCTAAATGTTAATAGCGGTGGCAGTATTTGATGTGATGTATAATTATATACTATATATAGTATATATTTGTTTTCCTTTTGTAGCCTAGCATACGGGCCTTCAGTAGGTAAAAATTAGGATGTGCAAAAATTCGGGAATATTGTAACAGTAAAAATTTGGTTTCGGAATAAAAGTGGATATTTTCAAGCAACAGCTCCGATTATTTAATTTTTTTATTTTGCACAGAATAAATGCCACCCTGAAAAAAAAAATAGTTTTCGTGTAATTTGTGGCGCAAGATAACATTGATGGCATATATGCCTATCTCAGTCCCTCCGGAAAGCTGAGGTCATGAGACTGATGCACAGGTCTGCCACGAAGGTGGTCCGGGTTCGCGTCCCTGTACCATTGATCATCACACGAGTTTCGACTGTTGCATGTAAGCATATAAGCATAGTTTCTTTTCATAGATAAACGTTATATGAATGAGGCCATTGACACAAACAATAACATTTTAATAAAAGTGGTAATAATTTAATAACTGAATATAATGAGAAAATGTTGATCTTATAAATAGAAAATGTAACGGAAGCACTAACTGCTTCCAAGACAATATGAACAGGAAATAGTGACTAAGAAACAACATTAAAGTAATGATTAAAGGCGACATTAAAAAGCGTGACTTATACAATACATCTTTCTTGCTACAAGGTACTGAATCGATTTCTTTTTCTTCTCAATTGCTTGTTGAATAATATACTCTGTTGAAAAGCGTCAAAGAAAAAACAAATTGCTACATAGCTGTTTATTAGACAAACTACGACTGTGACACCGACACAGCACCTAATAAAAAACCGCGAGAAAACAAGTTATCAAGTGAGCAATCAATACATCCCAACTACCCTACGTGGTTTGAAGAGATGCCACGAGGAGCGCCACCGTACGGTAGCTTATCGCGGCTACACGGCAGCTCGTCGCGTCATAGAAGGGAGCCCGCACTTGTTACAGCGAACATACACTGCAACGAGTCTACAGTTCGCATGGTCATAAACTTGGTATCGTTGTTATCGAGAAAAATGCCTCTATTTCCAAAAAAATAAAGTAATTTAGAAACAAAACGGTATTCGTTTTTAGTGCACCTTAGACGACGCTAATTTTCGACATTAAAAACTTTATTTTCAGCAATTAAAAAAAATAGAAGAAATGTCTTTTCATGTATTTAAAACTTTTGGCCACTAGACGGTGACAGTGTAAATAATTTAATTCAGTATATCTGATGATAGGTGTATGCGGTCGCAATCAGGCAGGTTTTGACTTTGACATGCCGTTATTCGAATAATATACGCATGCTAATTTCTTTCCGCAAGAGGAAAATGCCGTCTCTAGTGACGTCTAGAAAACAGGCATAATTTCATACTGAAATTATGAATTTCACTCTTGAACGACCTTGAGAGAAGTCCTCGACTGGCGCATGGACGGCGTTGCAGCGTGTCACGCGTATTCTTTTTACGCAAAACCGCTTAAGTTATTCATATTATGTTTACCTACGAAAAGAATACACTTGAAACTATGCTTCTATTTTTTCAAAAATGCAGCACGCTTGTTAGAAACATGATATTCGGGCCTCTCAAAATGGCTAAAAACGGTTTTTTAGACTGTTGTAACTCCGAAAATATTACCTGAATTCGTAAAGTGCAAAACGAGAGGGATGCGTTGGTCTTTGCTTCATACTATTCAAAAATTAAATATTGGGGCCACCGCTCAAAGTCCCATAGTAAAAAGACTACCACGGAAACCTTGCACGCCAGTTTGGCGCGCTGCGAATAGAGGCGATATGCTTCTCGTCAAGCGTGGGGCACTGGCTCTTATCGCTACGCTGTTCTCATGTGTCAAAGGTAGAAATTCGACACCGCGAAGGACTCCTCTTAAGCAGTTTCTTGTAAAAATACTTGTGACACATTACATCTCAGCATATACCATAGAGTAAATATAGAACTAGTACATAGTGGACACTCAATGCTTTACGCCGGACGCGTTTTTGAAGCTCTGATAGGTTAATAAAAGCGTCAACTTGACAAACATCAAAACGAACTCGACAGGGCTTAAAAATTAATTTCCTGCCTAGTAAAAACGTAACTATCAAAACTTATGTTCGAATTCACATTTTAATTTCAAGGGACATGTACTTACAAATATTACACGTAAATACCTAGGCTAAGTCTTCGACATTATTGTATGATAAATTAGGAATATTTCTTGTTTGCAATCACAAAATGGCCAACCTGTGTTTTTTTCCTTCTCTTGTGTGAGAAATATGCGAATTTTAATATTCGTAACTTTATTGTGTATATTAATCTATTCTATTTGTTATGTTTTTAAGGTACAATTTAAAGTGGAAGTTATACACAGGATCTTTATTTAATTTCGAGGCTTTGCTGGGAGTTGTGATTTTTTATCCACACTTTACTATCAAAAATTAGCAAAACTACAAATAACGACTTCGCTCTTCAATAGAATGCAACATATTAAATAAACGAAACAAAAACTACAGACATAGCACACGAAATCCAGCGAAATTGGCGTTTACAAGCCAGTTTATCTGATACGAATAACACGTGGTATGGCTTCACATCACATTTTAAAATTTTGACAAGTAATATCGCACTATCATCAAACTAAACAAGCATTATTTTTGTTAAAATTAATACGCGATTTGACACAAAATACATTCTAACAAGAAAGGCAAGTACACTATTCGCAACAGGAAAAAAAATCACACCTCCAAAGCTAGCAATAACGTCCGCCATTTTACACTCAGCAAGTGTTTCAGTAATGCCACTCTAAATACCGTCAGACAGACACATTGATTTATAATGTATAAAAACAATTACGATATTCCTGTTCGTAAAATTATAAAACAGCTCATTAAAAAGTAACTTAATATTTAAAAGCAAACACAAACGCTGTCAGCAATATTAATTACAAGTTAAATATTTTTCTGTTAAGTTAGATTTTCAGTGAGCTGTTGTAAAAATTTGCTCATAAGCTCTCTATAGAGTGTCCACCTTCTGGCCTATACTCTAGGTGAGGACTTCTTCTAACATGCTTAGTTGAATCTGGAGAATAAACTGTGCTGTAGTGGTTTACGAAAATAATGGTTTTAAATGTGGACTTATTGCACATGTTTATAATGCGTTTATGTATGAAATAAGGCACACATTAACCTATGGTCTGACATTTTAAAAATACCGTCTGCGGATTAATGGCAGGAAAATGTAGCTCAACAAAAGTGGTACAAATGGCTTTTTCACATTGATTTACTGGGAAAATATTAGTCGTAATCTTAAAACAGAATAATACAAACCTACACTGGACTCTGTTCCACGCATAAAATAACAGGATGTTCACTTAAAGTCCCACTGAAAAACAATGGACGTTAGTTCAGTTCCCCATGCGTAGAGACAATATAGTGTTAGACGCACGTGTTAAGAGTCGACTAACCGCATTACACGGTTACGTACCTCAAAAAAATAATCCAATATCTAAATAACTGTTAATTCTATACCTCACGTTTATAAAAATGCACTCTAGCAGTAACGTCTTGCCAGACTGTGACCCACGATATAATGAGAACTGTACATTTATTTTTAAAGGAAATAATATTTTTTATAAACGTCCTTTAACAGTATGTGCTTGTAGTTTGTTGCCGAGAACTAAACAAGTTGTATACACTGTAAAAACTTTCTAAAATGTTTAGGAAGTAGTCAACGTAAACGCAGTACGGGACTGTCACCATACTTCCGCCTTGTAAATATGCAAACTTTTACACTTGTTACAATACAAGTCTGGTAACTTTAATATGCATTTGAGTGTTTAATAGAAAAAAGTTTAGGAGAACTACCGTGGATATCTGGGACACAATTATAACACACATACTTTCATAGCGCTCATATACGAACGTGTGGTAAATTTACAAATTACTTTTTAGAGTGTACTTGCTGACTCTCAATTCACTAATATGCTGTGCTACTGGTGTCGCTTGATAGTGAGTGATCACAGTAGGTTTAATATCTGATTGATCTTTCATGATAACTGGTTTACTGCACGTACATTAAGAGTTTATAGTTCGGTAAATTTGTGGCCTTAATAAGAAGGTTACACAATTGAAAACTTTACAAATGGATTTTACGATAGCTTTTAATACATGGCTTGTTTTACTATGCTGGAGCCGACGTCATGCCAGCGACCGTTGCTTAGCAACTGTACATTTCTGTAGATAAACATTCATGTTTACTGTATGGAGTATAATGTACTGTGACATATATCTTGGAATTCTGTGATAAATAAATAGTAAGTATACATAAAACGTCAAAATAACATGCTATTTGTTTTATTTTTCCAAAACCGAAGCGAAAATTTCGTCGTGTATGTGTGTCGGGGATGTGTTCAGGACGTAATCTATTTTCAGTTATTATTTTGATATTTAAATGACTATGACCGGGTTGAGGGCTGTTGGCACGGGTTTCAGAACGCGTGATATACAAAGAAATGGTTATGTGATCATAATAATTTATAATCATTGAGCTAACTATACAATTTCGGTATGTTGTATATACTTGTGTGTTGTATAAACAGTGAAATATTGTCTATTTTTCTTGACAGACACTTATTTACTGTGTTAAGTGATAGGCCTATATGGTAAACATGTTGGAAAATAAAATTACTGTCTGTTGCAATATACATTTATTGAATCAGGTAAGACCACGGTCGTAGAAGAACAGGTCTGGACACTCGCCTACTTTCCTATGTATTTTGCTTGACCCCTTGTTGTTTGGCTGTAGTTCGTCAAGTTACCGAGAATGCCGTACTTTTTGGCGCTGTTTTCCGGGCGGTCGGACTCAAACTCCGTCCACTATTTTCCATTGTTAAATTTATAAAGTAAATAAAGATTGCTGGAGCCTTTTGTTAAATTTGTGAACGAAGAAAGTATTTTAAAAATTGTTAAAAAATACGTTTTGATAACTTGTTTATCTTAGCAGAAAGGAAGTGGGCGGAGTTAAGTCCGACCGCCATAACATCAACGCCAATAAAACACAATATTCTCGGTAACTTGGTGAACTACAGCCAAGCAACAAGGGGTTCAAATATCCAGGCGAGTGTCCAGACCTGTTCTTCTACGGCCGTGGGTAAGACTAATTAATATTTTAGTTTGATGTTGCGACGAGAGCAATAACATAACCTCTAAGTTAAGTTAGGCCTACTTAGCGTTTGCAATGCGTGATTGTATTTGTACCGTTTAGTAAAGAAATAGTGAGCTGTGATTATCTATTTTAAGCGTTGCATTTTACCTTACAATGTTTTTATTAGTTTACGAAAATAATTCAAACAACTTATTAGTAGAATGCCAACTACCTCACTACATGCGAAAATGTACCATACTTTGTAGTTAGTTATTACTAGAGACATGCAAAATTCACGTTATCATTTGGTAGCAGACTAAACTTCAATATCCTTCCTATTGTAAGGCATTTGTCCATCCCACCCCAGCCTTTTCTGAATTTATATATATATACACATTTTCCCCCTCTTTGTAACGTATGCCTTTTGGCTTTAATCATTGTGGTTAATAGTTATTAAAATCATTATTTTCATTGTTTCGTAATTTAAAATCCCCCGGCGTCAATATAGGCCTAGGATCTCTAGATGCTTGACTGAATTTTGGTTTGTAACAACTTAGTGTAATTGTTTATTTTTCAAAGTCGCCCGGCGGTAATATTCTTGTGCCCTGCCTCCCTTATAGAGTGTTCTGTGATTTAGTGCGACATGATGAATAAAGTGCTTCATATTACAGCCATAGATGAAGGCTGAAACATGGCTTCAAGCTTGTACAAGGACAGAAAAGTAAATATTTTATTTAAAATTCAAAGGACGTCTTATCATAAGATTGTAATTTTTCACTCTTGTTTATTTTGTTTTCACGATGGGCCAAACCATTTGAATATATTCTAATTAATTTAACTGCAGTCACGCCGACCGGCGCAGGTTTTTACATGTCAGAATTGGTTAATAAGTAAAATTTATAGTAACTTTGTTTAATTATTTAAGTAAGAAAAATGTAATATTTTATTGGAAGAATATTCATGTAATAAGTACAGTAATATAAATATTTAGGTACAAAGGCAGAGTATTCCCTCGGTAGGGATGGTTGGTCATCCTGGGGAACTTCCGCCGGGAGGCAGCAGCCGTGGTGCTGGACCTCGAGGCCCTATTATTGTTGTGTGAGAAGCGGAGGCGTGCGGTCGTGTCTCGGCGCGGGTCCGAGCCGCCGCGTGGTTAAGTAGAGTTGAGTGTTAGTGATCTTCGAGTGGTGGACTGGGTATTTGGTCTCACCAAGAAGGGAATGGTTCTATTTTTTTTTTGCTGTATTGTTTTATTTAGTTGCTGTTGTCTGAAAGTGTATGACCACGAGCACGTGGCAGCATTTTTGTATTATCAGTGAAGTAAATGTCGCAGAATTAACTGAGTGTTTTTGTTCTGCCCTTGTATAGTAATGGACCTGTTCCGGGAATGCTAGCTACTAGTAGTATTCGTCTTTTGTTCACCGCACGAACCCACCCTAATTTAAAGAGATAAGAGTACTCGACTCTACCGACTGAGCAGAATCTACTTTACGTCCTGTGGCTCGGCCGTGGTTAAAGTAGGTGTGTGCTGGACGAGTCTTGAGGACGATTGCGGCTGCATACTCACCACGTGCAAGGCCGGATGCGGCCCTGTACCAGCACACTATACATAACAGAGCGTAATATGCGATTCAATTGGCCACGAACTTGTTTGTGTTGTCATTCACGTGTGTTACGTCTTTACAGAGATTGGCCTATCTACCGTGTAAGTATTCTCCGCGGCAAGTCACGACAATATCGGCCAGGGGGAGACGTCGAACAAACCTATAGTCACTTGGAGTCTAGTCAGCTGTCTGAAAATAACGCGAATTTTGCATGTCTCTATTTATTACTTGCTGCAAGCAGGAATGACTACATAACATGAAGTAACATTACACGTAACGTTCACGTAACTTAACATTCATTAGCACAAATAGTTTGAGTTGGAAGGATATGCTTATGACAGATGATAAAACGAATTATGTAGGCCTGTGTTAAAATGTTATATAATATTTCGTGTCTGAAACGCGACAGCAACTCACCGACGTTTCCAAGTTTTCTTCCATAGCAACCGCATAGCAACTAGTTGTATATCTCCAGTATGGCGGCGCGCACGGAAAATAGTTACAGACGACTCCGCCAGCGTATTGAGTCGTAAACAACGGAGTCAGCAAACCTAAATTCAAGCAGACTTGACTTTACATTTTCGGAAAGTTGAAAACCTGAAGCATAAGTCAAGATGGTCGTTTTCAGAGAAAGTGTTTATTTTTAAGTAGCGTTTAGTTATGCAATACTGGGTTTCATAAAAAAAGAAACACATGTGCATAAAATGTATTGAGTAAACACTGTGTAAGCGTTGTTAAATTATTCGTCTTTCAACTGTTTAGTTGCCCATAGACAGCGTTACTTTGTATTTGCAAAGTATTTAAAACACGGCAAATAGTCTAGTAATTTTGATTATTTTCGTATTAATTATTACTATGCGTATTATAAGAAATAAATAAATATTTATAATACCATGTTTCCATTTCGACAAAAAATTTTGTAACTGTTGTTACTTGATGTCTACGTTTTAATTGGATATTGAAAATATTCCTACATTAACGGAAACGTAGTATCAAATGCTAAAATATTAAACTGATAATCCTTTGGCGGGCATCAGCTCATCAGCCGCCCCTGTGTGGCTGTGAAAAAAAAACCACGTTAGTAAAATAAGTATTCAAAGTGAACATTCTTTTATTAGAAAAAAAACTGAATCGATACGGAATGTAGTTAAAGGAAGTTAATAAACATAATTATTTACAAGTCATTCGCTATAAAGAGGACCTATATAAGGTTATCTATCATTTACTTTTAGCAAATTTGTAATTTTATCATATGTTTATATGGACATAACAGTGCAAGTAGTAAGCAGTGCGTATAGTTTTCGCCGAACTTGAAATATAACATCTGAGGTTTAATTAACTTATGTCACTAGGTTATTAGTTTAAAAGATATGCTCCTAAAGAGTGCTTTCTTTGGCGAGAACTGATAGTTCTTAAGGTGGCTGCCTAGGCAGACTGCGTTTGTGTGTATGTGTGTGTGAATTTGTGCGCGTGTATGTGTATGAGGAACAAAATCTATGGAGCGATAAGGGTGCTGCTGACTGGCGTATGTAACTCAGTATCACTTCTAAATGCAAGACACTCAACTACTCTGTAGCATTTTACAATTTTTTTGCTATACGCGACGTTAAGCTGTGATTGTGTAAGTTTATTTCTATAGGTGTAATTTGAACTGCAATTATTATATTTATATTTAGTGCTTACCAAGCATGTTGCCATTTTCCCAGATATTGCATCAAGAGAAAATATGTTTTCAATAATGCAACGGGAAGAAATATGTATTTGTGAGAGTGCAGACATTTTAAACATATAGCTAGCTACATAGTCTAAAGAGGGTTTTAATTTTGTTGACATACAAATTTACTGCGTGTTAAGTTGTTTCCTGAAAAAAAAAAAATATATTTTTTCCCACTCTCTGAAACACATTTCAAGTGAATGTGGGTAGAAACCAGTTAAATTCATGTTATAGGTCTTTATATGAAAAAGCGAAATGTTCTTGCGCCGTTTTACTAGCAACTACTTACTATAACACACTTACAGTGATCTGAAAGAACGAATGCTCCAATCGTCCCTTCTCCTCTTGAATTGAACTGAGAGACGAGAGATATTTCGTGTGCTTCTTCGAGAAGCCAGAACGTAATACACATCGCTTCGATCGAGAGAAGGTAAATTGTAAGTTGTCAACGTCACAATTTGAGCGACACGCCGCTCGAGCACTCGAAGAAATTGAGTGAATTTATCAGAGCGTAAAACCTACTACGCCCACCATCTGCAAAATTATTTGTGTCGATCATCAGCAAAGAGTTTAGATATTTAATTGTTGCACTAGTACGGAGACAAGTAGCAGTTTTGAAAATGAGAAATTTAGTTGTTTATAGAGTTGGGTTTTATGTCTGCCATTGCCATTTTTATTCAAGTCCAATAAAATTACAATATTTAAAAAAAAGTATAAGAAAATCTATCTCTAGCTGTAAAATTATCTATAATCAATCGAAAATGTACGACACATTCTTTGATTTAATAAAACACATATATTTTAAAGGTAAAACTACTTGAATAAATAACCTAGTGGTATAAGATCAAAACATGAAGTAAATAAACTAATAAACTATTTCAAAATGTTCAGTTTCCAAATGCTAGAATTAGCTACGTGGAGCGTAAAGCCAGTATATTATGGCTTGTTATTACAGATATATGTTTCATTTTGATGGCCTTGATGACATATGTACACAAATTAATGTATTTATTATTTTTAATAAAATTTTGTTGTTTCAAGCCATTATTTTTCTAAAAGCATTTAATTTTTTTTTACTCGAAAGCAAAGTATACTACCGCTAAGTGCTGTATAAGTAGACGCCCTCTAGTAAAATATTTAATTGACAAAAATTCTCATTGAGTTATGAGTAGTTCAGATTTTATAGACAATTGAGTATTCTAGCTCTTTGCTCGACGTCTTACCTCTATATACCCCTTAAGTTAAAAAACCGAGACTACTTTATGACTAAAGTAAACATACAGCTGGAGCACTGAAGTGATTATTGCCTCATGCCATAGCTCTTCGGATATAGTTTAAAAAAGAAACACTTTTATGTCTTATATCAACTTATGTGTTGTTTACGCTACAGTTATTTACGAATTGCAGACGAATAAAAATAAAGAGTTGTAGGTTGAATAAATTTAAGTAATTAAAAATATAGTGAAAATATGTAAATTATTTATTTAAACATGCCCATTCTTTGTATGATTTTACATCGTACTAGTTATGTGGACATATTTTGAAGGAAATAATCATACTATACTTTAAATATAGAAAATAAAATTGTTTAAATGCCAAAATTTACATTGCATCCACCGCATAACTAACTCGGAGATGTAGCATAAAACATAAGCTCTTATATAGCAATCATTCATTATTGTCTTACTCGAGCCGCGGTACTGTAGGGTCCAAACGTCGTGGAAGCTGTCATCGCGGTGGTGAAGGGGCAAGAGCGGCAGAGGGGCAGTCGATGCGCGCGTAGCATGGTTGGTGGAGCGTTCATCCTGAAAACATTAGCCCACAGACATGATACGAGACGTCAGGAAACGGAGGAAGGCGGACGCAGCCGACATCAGTATAAAGTCATCCACAGTCAAGAAAGAGACATAATTGCGATAGTAGATAGTTGTTGTGCCAAATAAGCAAAAAATAAGCGCCTCGCAGGATCAATCCAAAAGGCAACTGAAAGAATCGCAATATATAAATATAATGATGATAAGAAAACAGAGCACAAAACATCCAGATGACCCCCAAAGAACTACAGGGAAAAAAGGTCAACATTGTTGTTTTTGGAAACGTAGCTAAAACTGATTTCATTTTATTTGACGAAATCGTTAACGCAGTTCGTAGTGAAATCACAAAACAACAAAAAATTACCCTTTTTTAAAATCTACTTATCATTTTCAAAAACTGTTTCTATTGAAACTATTGCCTACGTTTTTTGTAACGAATAATAAGCTACGAAAACATAAAATATATCCTTTACTTTTTGCAGGCCGAAGAAAATTCGTAGTGTACAATGTATAGCCAAAGTATTGACGTTTGAGAACTGTTTTTAGTTCATGTGTTGAAGTTGCATATTTTATTTCATGGGTATTCAGCGTCGACGATAATCTTTGAGTGGATGTACATTTTTTGTATGTCAGATGTTGACAGATTACTTATAATAATGTATTGCTCGGTTCATGGTAAATTTCCCATTGGTTACGAACTTTTATATTTTTACGCGGTAGTATTTATTTTGTAGTGACTATGTTTTACTATTTTGAATATATTTAACATTTCATAGTTTTTGTGTAATGGAATTTTGTAGTCAAATTTAGCATAATACGGTTTCATGTATTAAACCAAGACCACACTCTTTATTGCATAAAATGATTCACACAACTAAAGAATACCTTGGGCGTCCCACTTCTGCAACGCTCCTACAAGCTGTATTTAGACCTAAAGAAAGCAACTCTGTCAGAGTATTCAGTCTCACTACTCACGTAGAGCATGAATTTCAGAAAAAGAAATAAACATATATTTTTGTTAATCTTACAGCTGTCTATGGCACATTATGGAAACAGGGATTATTCTACAGCATTACGTGTGATATACTATTCCAAACTATGAGGAAAGGTATAAACAATATGTTGTTTGAAATTAATTTTTTAAGTTCTCCTTGGCTCCAAAATAAGCAAGCAAAACTAACTAAATAACTAATTTATACAGGGTTCCATTCATTTTGACTTGCGTTCGCCAAACATTCATATTGTACTACCTGAATTACGTAGACAAAATTTTCTAGTCTGGGAGTATTTAAAGTTAACCTAAAATCTACAGCTTTCTATTAATTCCGATGTTACTGCACTAAAAGCGATTCGCTTGAAATACCGTCAGTCACCCATCTTAACAAGGGAATCTTCACAAAATTTTTTTATATTTAAATAGGAAGTGGTATAATATGTGGAAAATTTGATTAAACCCCGAAATCAACTGGCATGTCATTACCGTGTCATGTATGAAAGACTGTCAGCAGGACAAGAACGGGACATGGTATCTGAGCAGACTATATACATTAAATACACATGACACGGTAATGCCATGCCAGTTGATTTCGTGATTGGATCCAAAAAGTTTATATATCTTAGACTTGTGTATGTATATATACATATATAGGTGTGTGTGTGATAAAGCTATTCCACAGTGTGGTTGTGGGTCTAATGAAATGAAAATCATTTCATCCAACGCACTGTGAAGGACTGCAGACTACGTGTGTCCTGGAAGCCTGCCCATGATTGGATTGCTGTTTCTAACATTAACTTGTAAACTTCCAACTTTCCAAATTTTGCTTAGCGTTAATTTTTATTAGATTCCCAATGTACAGACGATCTTTAGCTACGCGTTAAATAAATATGTAAACGGGATTGATTCGAAACCAAATTTATTCATGGACCTTTAAAAAATTATGGGGAAAAAGTAAGAAGGTATCCTTAGAAGCCGAGACCAGCCACACACAACTAGGATTGCAAACAAAAGCTCTTAAGGGCGCGGTCTACCGCAATTTTCATCATCATTATTCTTGTTTTAGACACAAAATGTGACTAAATTTGGCTCTTATGAAAATTTTTTCTCTCTCATAGTTTTCCCGTAATGGCTTGCTAAAGTAATACTTTGCATGTTTCCGTTTTAACGACTACACTAAAACCATCTGAAATACCTTACTAAAAAAAATCACAGTGGATAAAGACATTGCTGGCTACAATGACATGCTCATAAAATTAAAGAATAAAAGTTATTTGTATTAAAAAAAATATCGAACTTTTTAAATTTTTATTTTCAGTTTCACCATTTTTTTAAATTAGTAACTCAACATTAACAACACAAATACATTACAGACTGGAATACATTGGAGCATTAACATTTCGCAATAAACAACAGTAATTAAAACAGAAATCTTGGCTGTCGGAAAACTAACCAAAGAGCTGAAAGCAGAAAGGTAATAGTTTAACATTAAACGTATAACACATTTGACCTAACATGAATTTAAATGGTAGTGCCGAAACATCATTATTCCGGAACTTAGATTATCGGAGTAACATCTGCAAGGACTAAAACAACGTAACTTGTCCACCGCCATTTGATCGTGATCACTGTCTACCCTGATTCGTAGAAACTACTGACTGAACCAGATTACACGTACATATCGTCAAAACTCATGAACAAGTGAACAATATCGTTCTTATCTACCCGCCTCGCCCCTGGTCAAAGAGCAAAAATAGTAGACCCCAGTACCAATAAAGCACATTAAAGACATAGCTTATAATCAAGAGTGCCAACTTGCACCAAAACTGGCCGAGCGCTGAGTTTGATATCAAGTACGTTCGATTTTGTGCCCATCACTGCACAATCTTCTTCTCCCCCTATAAATATTAACATATTATCTCCATTTCTTATCACAGTGTGACGAACTTGTACAGTTCTCTTTTACGAAGTCGAACCAACTGCGTCCTTTACTTAACATAGAAGAACTTGAACAGTATAGCCTAAGCAGCAGCGCAATTTCAGGAAAGACAGATACACAGTAGACAGGGCACGGTCTAGAGCCCAGAAATTTTCGCGAACCGCGAAATAATGCGAAATAACACGAAATATGGATCAATTGTATTTATTGGCGAAATTCTTTAAAAATGTTCGTATTCACGAAACAGCAACGGAATTGCTTATTGATAAGTGCTGTAGACATATCACTCTGTATAAACGGTAACTTATTTACCTTGAAAACATTTTCAAACAGTCAAATTTTATGAGTTTCTGTCCATCGTATGCACCAGGGCTGAGCCTATGCCGATTGCCTATAATAAAGATCGGCCGAGTTTGATAATTTTGCCGATTGCATGATCGGCTTCATGCGTGCCAATCTTTTTATGCCTATTGGCGCATTTTAATTTGGGAAAAATTACTCCATGTCAATTTGACGTAACACAGAAATACGACGCTATTGTTTGCTTCAGAATCGTTGCTTGATGTTTTTATTCATATTTACGTTACTGACTTCTTGTAATCTTGACGATGTTCGTAATTGATCAATATAAGTTACGTTATTATACAACAAATAATTATGACTAAACGAACTATGTGGAATATGCTATGGACGTTTATTGTACGTGAAAAAATAAATATTCGCACTTATTTCATTACGTGAGAAAATAAACACGACCACCATATTTGTGCATTGTCACAAATTTAGTACTGCCAACAGCAGAAATATGATCAGAAAAATTCCCAACTTTCAACAAAGAATGTTTACAATTTTTGCAACTGAATTAAAGTTATTATTGTGATTTAATATCCCAAGCTCAGAGATATACGGAGTAGACCCATATAAATAAATAATCATCTTGTTGACTGCTAAAACAGCGGTCTTCGTCGATATATCTCATGCTGTCACGCAAACTGGCAACGGGCGACACAGGTCGTGTACGAGTAGTGTTCAATAATTGACTTAAGTTCAATGGTCGAGAGTTGATCAAAGTACCGTAATCTCACAATCGATATATCGACAAGAAATTTTGTTTACGGGCGTACGATGTACGACGTCACGTGACGTGAAGGGTAATTACCGTGATTTGCCTAGTTGGGTTTGAGGTTTTAAAGATTCGTGTGCGGGTTGTGGGAATAATACTTTGTGTATTTGCATAGCAAGTTTGATCAGGAATGCCTAAAATGGCAAGTGTGTTTGATCGGGCCCGGGAATTTGAAAGTGATTGTATATCTGTGATAAATAAAATATTATTATATTATATGCTATTGATTGAAATTATTGATCAAAGAAATAAATATGGTAGTCTAGTCCTCTTGTAAATTACATCGAGCACAGTTGTTTTAAATTGTTAAAAATAACAGTCGTTGCCTAATTATTTTTTTAAAAATAATTGAATACTTTTCCCACGAAAATTTATTTGACGAAATATTCCAGTTTTTTTTTTAACGAAATCGTTAATGTTTTATGACAAAATCAGCTTATTTTATTCACCGTAAATATGTGCCTTTATGTGGAAGAAGGTGGAAGTCCACATGTGCTAGGATGGCGCTGTTACACCGAAGCTTATAAGAGCGCTGAAACCTAGTGCGACATGTGGAACGAATTATCATCTCTTCAGCAAGGATGCTGTAGAAGGCCAGCCATTCACGACGAATAGACGTGGGGAAACTATGCTAGGCAACCCCAATTAATGAACACCAAGTCTATGCTTACAATATCGTCATAGTCAGTCGAAGTGTAGGGACGAGGCAGCTCGAAACCAGCAGGTTTCTATGCAACTTGATGTATGGCTTCTAAAAGATAAAGAATATAGATTATAAAATAGAGAAAACATGGGATGATATGCTACATAGATGTGGAAGCAGGAAAAGTATGTACTTTAAAAACCCAACACAAAGGCAAACGAGACCTCCTGAATTTTAAAATATTTTCAAGTACACTCAGATTCACCTTATTTGGACACAAAAATCTGTTGATTACAAATGGGTTTATGAACTATGTAATACATTTAAGTAACATTAATTGCAGCTTCTTCTAATATATTAATTCAACAGAGAACAACACTATCACTTACATAACTCCTTGCTACGTCATATTTCGTCACCTACAATCCTGTTATACTGTTCCATAGATGTTAACGTTCGGGAGCAGGAAAGGAGGGTGGAATGCCAAACATTTAACAACATGTAAGTAGTCAGTCAAGGAGAGCCCCACAAGGAATATCAATCACCGAATCATGCAGCATGTAATTTTAGCTAACAATTAATAATTTCCAGAAACTGGTTTAAAATTGATTGGTCCTTGTTAGAGAAAATAAGTAGACACCACACACGGCTCTAAATAAAGTGATTCATGACATTATCTTTTGGGTAAACTATTGCTTGACGTATATTTCCTGATCGTCTATCAAATCAGTGGTATTTAAAAAATCTTGGACAGGTAATCATTTCTGATATCGTAGGCAAACACATTGGCAAAATTCATAAATGTTCTACAACAACAAGTGAAGGCTTATACAACATTGGGCAATCTACACCTTTTTCTGCGGATTCAGGAGCACAAGTATGGTGAATGTGACAGTTAATGTTAAATCACAAATGTTACATCTAAATAGGTTCCTAGCACATCTAAGTACATGGTGTTCAAGAGACTATTGGGAATATCATCGAATACAAAATCAACCTAGCCTAATGTTCATATTTACACAATTGACAGTCGGTAATCATTTTCACATTGGCCGCCACATATGTCTTCATGTTAAGCCACGCGAACGAATCCAGAAAGTTTTGTTTACCCCCAAGATGCCATCCGAACACCGAGACATGGCAATATCGCAAAATACGTATAACTATGCCCTTCGGGTGCAAAAGCCTTATGCGATATGTGATTATTCCCAGTGTTACACAAACTATCCCCTTGTACTGTGTATGACACATATACGTCTCTAGTCAAACTATTTCTTAAATGCATGCGTAGGGAATTCACGGCATGCATATTCTTCTTTACATTAAACAAAAAACTGTGGAAAACATCACATACTACTCGGGTTGCTCATTGCATGGTTCAAAATCTGCTGGTACGGAAGCCCAGTTTACATTTAAAAAAATAACAGTTACAATGTTAATTACAAAGTGTTAATTACAAAAATTTTACCAACAAATTCTAAGCTATTGTATATTACTTTATGACAATGTTAATAGTAAACGTGCTACTAACATTCTGTAAAAACACCAATGTTACTAACAAAGTTGTAAAAATGATGAATGGATGTTAATAGCAACGTTGATGACAAAATGCGAACAACATTGTTGATAACAGTGCTCGTAACATTTGTTGCCAATATCCTTCTATCTATACCGCCTTAGAATTTGTCGGGAAAATGTTATCAACAGTGTTGGTGACAGAATTATTACATTTTTCTAAAATTAAAATTTTCGCTGCTAGCTAATGTATTCAACAAAATGTTGGTAACAAATATTGTTAACATTTTTATATAAATATTAACAAAGTTAATAACAGAATGTTGGCAGCAGTGTTGATAGCACGATATTATATAAAATTTTCAAGCATTTGTACAACATTGCTAATAATTTTGTTTAACAAAAGTGTTATCAGTAATGTTATCGTTGGTGTAAACTAGGCTAACATGCGTGACAATTTGACAGCCACAACATTTTTGGTGCTGTACGTGAGATAAACTAGAAAACGGGATTTCGAGAAATGCAATACACGACATACTAATTTGCCAACGCCATTCCGATGCTCCAGAACTCAGCTATACTGCTGTTTGTCTATGAACTGATTTAATTAAAACAATTCCACGTATTTTTCGAATTTCTCTATGCCAAACACACTTTCCAAGATTTCCTTTTCTTATGTGCTCAAGGCACTCATCAAATCATTCACGATCAGACTAACTATACAGTAAAGCCACTGTGGTCAAAAACTTTTTAACACGCCGTGCTGACACTGTTTCCAAGGCAAGCGCAGTTGCATAAGTTTAAAAACTAAATGCATCTTGAAATACAAAACTTCAGAACGGGAGAATATTCTAATTTACATGTAACCTTGATAATATGTTCGGGTCTATTACGAGCCACACTAAGTTTTGTGTATGTCTTGTTGTTTTTTGTACATAAGAATAACTATTTGACACATATTTTGTTTAGAGTGATAAACTTAATTGATAGTATGTTCGTGTTTTTAGGACCCTACAAAAATGCGCGAAAATGTAGTTATCAGCAAAGTAAGCAATAATGTATATATATATATTATCAGTTATTCAAATTTATGAAGCTAAGTTAGTGTCCACTAGTGAGAAATGTTACGTAACTTTCTTAAGTAAATTCGTTACACTGTTACACTGTTTCGCATTTTAGTTAAATTAGGCACTTTTGAGGGCACTATTTTTAAAGGGTTTTAGATGTTTGATGCTATCTCAATCGACATTTATATTTCTTAAATTAACCTGATATATAACTATTTCATTATTTGTATTGTAAATTTTGTCTTGCAATGTGACACATTCTACACAATATTAACAACAATCGTCAATAAGTAGATGTCAGAAAGTACTGCAATTTTATTTTTCCCACTTTGTGCAAAGTAATGATTCAGTCTTTTTCCCATTTTAACTTATACTTGTACCTAGGCCATTGCGTGATTTTCAAGAGCTTTTTTTTAACTCTACATTGTCATGTAGAAGTCACATTTTTGTACCGCACTTGGTAAGGTTAGTAGTGATATATAGGGGTAGGTCAGCTTTATAGTGTGTTGTTTTGATAAACAACAATGCGTTTTACGATTTACTAACTGGTTCATGTCTATGTGATTGCTCGGTGAACGCCTTACTTGAGGGAGTCGATATGGCTCGATATTCTTCCGCATAAATAAGTCTGAGCGTGAAGCTATGTCTTAGTCTTGAACTGCTATCGATTCCATACACTACACTAACCCTTATTATATGCAGAACCCCCTCTAGTTCAACTGACAGATTTTTTTTTTCTTATTCACTTTCGCCTTGCCATTTCGAAGATTTTTCTTAAACAATTCAGTACAAATCACACAATGTAAACGTAAAGATTTTTACTGCATTCTGTAAGATATGTTTCAAGCCAAATACATCTCAATTTCCAGAATTAGTTGGGAATAACCATATCAAGTTGAATATTTCATTTATTTAAATGTATTAAAATGTGTGAAGTATTTGATTGTCACAAATATTCTATTTCTGTGTTTCTTAAAAAATGTTTGTGTTATTTTATGTGGTTTGGTATAAAATTATTGTTTTTGGTACACGATTGAGAAATGGAATAAACCTTCCATTAATCATTAGATAGCTGTTTTTTTAGATTGTACTACTTCAAATTTAGGGGTAACTCGTAAAACTTTACGTTGCTATTTATAGAAATGCCAAGGAATATTTTTCTGGCGTGGCCGAGTATTTTCTATAATCTTTCAAAATATTTGTTTAAGGGTGTTTAAGAGCGGTAAAATTATATTTTATATTTATATGAGATCGTGTTAGTTTTGTAGACGATACTTGTAAGTATAGTTTCCTCTTACAAAACAATTTTATGTCGCATAGTTTTCTCATAAAGGTGCTTCGAAGTCATAATTTGTATGTTCTGCTGCCATGCAAATAGTGAAAACCAGTTGACTTATGCAAGTGAAATAATTTATAGTGAAATAACATGTCATTGGCAACGTAATAAAACATTAAGAAACATTCCGCGAACAATTTTATATTAAAAAAAAATGTTGAATGTTGTAAATTTATTCTGTACTTTTGTAATTTAAAAAAAAATTCTGAATATGGCATTGTGGGTTTTAAAAGTTTTATTGCATAGTTAATGGGATGTAAATTCGCTGTGAATTATTTCATTTAAGTGGTTTGACTGGTTTTCACTATTTGCATGACAGTGTAACAAGAAAATTTCGACTTTGGCTAACCGCTACGAGAAAATTATGAGAGGTAAAATTGTTTTGTAAGAGGAAACTGTGCCCACAACACCGTCTACAAAACTAACATGATTTCATACGAATATAAAATTATGATTTTATCGCACTTGAACACCCTTAATACGTTTGCATGCTTTGATCAATCCCAGAAGCGATTTCAGTTCACGCCGAGGTCCCGCCAGCCATTGCTAGTCTCGGTATATGGAATTATACCTATGTAAGTTGTATTTGCACGGGAGTTCTATCCACCATAATTGGTGGTGGTAGGTGGTACCGTACATATCATGTGTATTATAACCTATTTGGCACGGAGGTACAAGGGTAGAAAGGCACTTCTTGTACTAGAATCTCACTGAGGGACCGAGCTACGCTGTCTTGTGTTAGGAGCCACTCGAAGAGGCAAAATCAAACGCTGTCGTGAGCGAGGGTCAGAGTTGTTTTTGGGACAGAGTATCAAGTCTGTAAGTTTTTTATTTTTGTAGCAGCCCTGATCTTGTTTTTATCTGACCCACTGGAATAACAAAGTCGATGTTATGCCCATTTAAACGTGTACCTAGGGTGTCTTGTGTAGGAAAGTCACTAAAAATTTAAGAATGAGATATCAACAGACTGTAGAAATTACGATAAACCTTCATTGTACTAACGACGGTGATATCGCCACTGAAGGTAATGTGATAATACTATACCTAACTTAAAAAAATTAGGATGTGAAATGACTGTTAACATAATTTAGCAAGTAGTCGAGCAGTGAGGAGACTTTTTACCAAAAATGGGCTATTTGGAGGCTCAATGTCTTGTCTAGAGTGCAAGGTAGATGTTTTATCTTCCCCTAAACCCCGACTGTGACGATCACGTTTCGCTCCAAGGGTTTTCGAACAAAACCAGTGACTGCATTTTTTGTCTGGAAGAATCGGGGCTCTCAGACGTGAAGGTCCCGCCAGTATACTTGCCGCCTCCTCTAGACTCTTGTAAGGTAAGTTGGCTTTATGTCTCGTCGACGACGAGGCCGTTAGAGACGTGATACACAACATAGTACAATGACAGAAGTTTGGAGAGGAGTCGGCTATGGCTTATGTCTAGTAACCATTCAAACATTAGCCTGGAGCGATATCGGGAAACCATGTCGAACCTAAATCAGGACGGCCGGAAGCGAGGATCGAACCCGGATCATCCTAAATGGGAGTCCAAGTTGTTGCTGTTGCGCCACCTCGCTTGGTGTCTCTAGACTACGGAATTCCGAGCATAGTTAGCGCCCACAAGCACACAGGTCAGCCAATGAGAGACGACACGGAGGAATATAACATGACTCATGTAGAAGCGATAATATTAGGATCGCAATACTAATTACGAATTCGTTCCGTGGAGTTCTAGTTTACGAGAAATATAAATGTGTCTGAGTCTAAAGAAGAAGAAAAACGATCAGAGATGTGGCTTTTACCGCGATTTTGTCGCCAAAATGTGGCATTGCCTGTGTGAGAGAATCCACTGTGCTGATACGTCAGTTTTAGGAGCGCTGCAGGAAGATCAGGCAAGGTGGTCTGGAGTGTCAGAACTTGGGCAGACGACTCTATAAACGTGGGCCTGTCAGCACTTGTCAGTGTCACTCGCAACATTGTGATTGTGTGATTATATAGGGGAGCTCTACAAGAGTGCAGATGTAATTTGTGAAAGAAAGGGCAAAATAATTCGGTGAGCTGGACGTGAACTAAGAAGAGAGAAGAAATGTTAGTTGAAGAAGAAGTATGGAAAGTTAAGGTGTCGAGTGGACGACTAAAATACTCAGTCGCCGATAGAATCTAAACTTCTCATCATAATTCTATGGGGTTTTTTGTCGAGTAGATATTCTATAAGCGGACGTTTATTTACATAGCACTGGGTGGTAGTATGCTTTACGTTCGACAAAAAATTAAAAACCGTATTTATAAAAGTAAGGGATTGGAACCACAAAACCCATAAATGGAAATCAGTATTTTTTTTATTATTTTAGACGATAATGTCAAAAACTCAATAATAAACGAAATTCAAAAATATTTGCGTTTTGATTTTAAAATAATATTAACATCGTAAACCACGCACGCAGATATTTTCGAAGAGTAAAATTACTTCAAAATAAAAATTTGAAAATTTTTGAGTTTTCGTTGTTGTTGAGTCCTAGATATTATCGTATTGAAATAATAAATAAATACCGTTTTTCATTTTAATGAATTATGTGGTTTCAATCCGTTAGTTTTCTTAATTCCCTTTATGATTTTTTTTCCAGAATATGGTCCATTACTATGTAAATAAATATAAGGTAGTAAAACATCTACTCGGCAACACAATCAAATCGAATTATGATAGATCGTATAGAATTTATCGGTGATTGAATATTCCAGTCGTTCGCGCGATGGTTGGTCCGGCTCAGTATCAGCCTGGACTATAAATAGCCTATGGAGGAAATAAGGGTAAGTATTTATAACTTCGCCAGACGACACCGACAAAGATTCAGCGTGACCGCAAACAAACGCCGTAGTCAGCGCGAGTTAGTGACGCCTCGGATAATATAATAGTTTCATTATGAAGTATTTCACCAGGAGAGCTCGAGGTGGAGAGTCTTGTACACGCGAATTACCCGTCACGTTGATTTTATTGTGTTATTGCGAAGCCGGGCATGAGCCTTTTCACTGATATGCATATTCCGTATAAACAAGTTTGTACGACTTCAAGAATTAATATATTTTTCTTATGTTTTCAGCAACGAATAAACTTGATGATCCCAAAATATATTAGGGACATTAGAAAAAAAAATATTGAGAAAATTTTAAAATTACTGTGCACTTGTTCATTATAATATACTCTAGCACAATTTCTTTACAAATCACACGTTTACGTCGCCAGACGGTTACTGACATAATGACAGTGAATCAGCCGATGTTTGGCAGTACATATACATTCAAAAAGGAGTTTTGTATGATAATATTTTCAGAGAAAAATTGACAGGAAGAATTTGAAAGCTTGTATACGGCAAGAAATTCTATAACACTCGAGGAAGTTTTTTTTTCCAAGTTACGATGTGGAGCTTATTCTTTTCAAACACTTCCTATAAAACCTAGAGCTATTTGTAAATCGATTTCCCCTTCGCCAGTGTGCAAGACATGAACATATTTCATATTCAGCACAAAACGTTCTACCCGAACGAAGAACACGCATTACCGAGTATCCGCTCACGTATGTATCAACAGAATACGCACTATGAGCAAGGTATTTGGTGATTGAAGGTAAATTCTGTGGTATAATTGTTGTATTATTTTGATTACATTGAAAGAAGTGTTCGTCTATTTTTATTACGAATCTTATGATATAGCAGTATATTAATACAAATTCGAAATAAGCAAAATACTTAGTTTTCAAGAAACTGTGTCACATACAACGACATGCATAGCACTTTAGTAAATCAACGTAATAATTACGTTTAGCTATATAAATTAATTCACAAATTTTTACTTGCTGATAAAAAATCCGTTTTCTCATTTTATTAGCATACGTACGATTCACAACTCGGTATGTTGTTGACAGTTTGTTTTGTGAGAAAATGTAAAACAACCATTAATAAGCAGTTTGATGGAATTTTTCAGATACAAATAAAGTACAAAAAAAAAGTTTGGTAATAGTATTGTGAGATGAAAAAATCCGTGCCTTACATACACACTACATATTTTTTCGGCACAGGTAGCCATGCTTTCTGTAGAAGGCTTAAGGGCTGTAGTTCATCGCTAAGAACACATGTTTGTGAGCAAGAATATCGAATTTGGTCTACTCAACCTTTTAGTGTCACCTCAAGACTATTGTTTACAAAACACATTCGACTGCATTGATGTCAAACTTTCCTTAAAGATAAATCCAGCGCTATTTAATGCCATCAGAATAAATTCGCCATAAAATACATTTAATAAATACCGGATATTTAATTTTTAATAATACTCACTATTATTGTAATAACAGTTTTAAATGTAACCTTTTTAAGGACACTGCAGGTGAATGATAATTTAACCGAAAACAAGTTATGTTTATTTAGTATAAATTTTCGTGAATTTTAAAAAATCCAAAGTTTTAAGGATTAAAATAAAGGGAATGGAATAGGGAATTTCTTTAAACAGAAGTGCTTTAATTCCCTACAGGAAACTAGGTGTTATGATACGAGGTAAACCAAAGGTAAAATAAAAAAAAAATATTTTTTTTCTGGAAGTGAATGTTTGCGATCTGCTAAAGAAATACTGGTACTGTTAAGAAAACGAATTATGCAGTTCCATATGAAAAACGTTAAAAGTTTCCCTGAGGTTAGCAATGGTCCTTATATATAGCGCTTTGTGAATCTTAACAAAAGTAATAAATGTTTTGCATTAAAAGAATCGTAAAGTGTGTAATTTTTACAGTCTTCCGCACTCGTGCAAAAACAGCTCTGGAAACTAGTAATTTCTATAATAAACTGAATTGCCCCACTCACTCATCCACGCACAGCGCAAACATCTGAATCTAGAGACATAAAATATTTTGTGTGGCTTCTCCATATGCTGTAGGCACACATTCTGGAGGTATTGATCGAAATTCTAAATTTAAAAAGGGGGATAGAGGAAAATTATGTTCTTAATAAATTCTCGATGCCACTTTAACCCTCTGAGATATCGAGGTGATATGTACCTTAGAATGAAGCTTACAAAAGTGCACATTTTGCAAAATTCGAAAACTAAGAGTATGGAAATCCGAAAAATTAGTTTTTATTCAATACTTGATAAAAATTTAACCCGTTGACATATGGAGGTAATCTTGGTTTCAGATTTAAACTTACGCATACGCCTAAAAATTTATGATTTTTTTAAATTGAACATCTACGGGTGTTAGGTAATAAAATATAGTTTCAAAACATTATGTGTATTTCATAAATCTATGAGATATCAAAACGATTTTTAAATATGAACGAAGCTTACGTAAATGCGTAAAAAGGAATTTCAATAATTTTAAAAATTTTACTATTTATGGAGTGGAAATATGAAAACATTTTGAGAATTCCGAAATCCAGGTATAATACAGGAAATGTAATTTAAATGTTGTTAATTTCGTCGTCCTATTGATACGTGCGCCTCTTAGGGAACGGACTTGTATATACACATTATCTGGTGTAGTTGTTTGGAACACTGGTAGGAGGTTTGGGTTCGAATCTCGTGTATTGCATGGTGACAAGAAACTGCTCTGATATTGTGCTTATGCGTTCATATTAGTGGCAGCTGGCAGAAGAGTTTAATTTATATTTGAAGTATGAAAATTAACGGTCACTTCACCTTGCTTCATAGGCAACAAAGAGGTAAAACGTACTTTCCCGCTATTCTCGGTATCTTATAAACCTGGTGAGGTATCATTAAGCTTTGTAGATGAAAATTTGTAAAAGGTATCTTCGCCATGCCCTCAATATCTCATTAACACGACAAGCTATTGTCGTTCAGTTTTTCTATCTGAAAATTCCACGCGGGCAAAGCTGCGGCAGGGCAGCTAGTTGCACTATGATTTCACAAATAAATAATCTCACAACAAAACAAAAAAGTTTTAAAAACCCAACAAATACGAAATGGCGTTGACTGTCAGGAAGACGTCCGCCTGCTGTCTGAACCGAACACTCGTGAAGTGTCTACAACATGATGAAAGTGAGACGGCTGAGACCCTTCTGTGTCCAAATCATGGTCACAGAAAAGCGACAGCAGTAACACTGGACGTAACACCACTCCCCTGGTCTTTTCCTTAGTTCTCCACACTATTTATGACCTAAGAAGAGTAAACAAAGCTAGATCTTTTGATGAACCTTTCTGGTATGTGTTCCTAACTTCAGAATAAAATATAACATGTTTTTAGAACAGAAAAGATCAAATGATTATAATAAATATTTATTTAATATTCTTTTTTTTTCTTTCTAAATAATGCAAAATTGCTATACAAAGTTTTCACAATAAATATTTGATATTCAAGTACATTATAAATATAACCTTTCAGATACTGAAGATACAAAAATATATGAAAATCACACAGGAAATATATATTATGCCTACATTTGGCATCGTGACGCAACCACGTAAATTTTCT
Source organism: Medauroidea extradentata (assembly GCA_003012365.1). Lineage (NCBI taxonomy): Eukaryota > Metazoa > Arthropoda > Insecta > Phasmatodea > Phasmatidae > Medauroidea > Medauroidea extradentata. The sequence goes on along the minus strand of PNEQ01025352.1, from coordinate 14 downwards.
GACCCCTAACCTTT